>CM066032.1:1860704847-1860801774 GCA_033557465.1 Ichthyophis bannanicus | reverse complement strand
ACCCTAAGCGGTGAAGCTTTGTCTGCATTTAAAGCTATGCCGGCCAGCCTGGCTAATAATTATGTAGAAATTAAAAAGGCTGTAAAAGACAGACTAGGCCTTTCACCTAGGCATTATAGGCGATTGTTTAGAGAGGCACACATGCATATAACTGAAACCCCGAAAGCATTGTATCAAAGGCTTAGGAATCTTGCCTATAAATGGTTAGATCCAGAGGGAAAACCACTAGAATCAATTCTAGACGAAATTATTCTAGAACAGTTCTTGTTGGCAGTAACCCCAGAGATGAAAACGTTTCTTACGTTACAGAATTGTTCCAATATGGAGGAAGCAACTAGGATGGCTGAGGTATTCAGGGAAGCTAAGAGAACTGATACATCCAGGGTAAACCTTTTAAAAGTAGCAGGTATGGATGAATCAGATGAATGGAAGAGGTATGAAAGAATTAAGGCACCTAGTGGTAATATGGCCAAGAGGTTTCCTCCACAAACATTAAGAAATGTTACAAATGTGGAAAGCCTGGACACATTCGGGGAGAATGTAAGGTTAAGACGGCTCTTGTAATAGAAAAGGAGGAACCAATACCTGAGGGATTTGTTCAAATGGTTCGGGTGGAGGGAGTACTGGTCTTAGCTCTACTTGATTCAGGGGCGGATCAAAGTATGATCTCGCAAGATTTTTGGGGTATCATAGAGAAGCATCGGTCATTCCCCTCGAATCAAGTAGAGGGTCAAGTGCGCATACGATGCGTTCATGGAGAAGCGTCCCCCTATCCATTGTATGAGGTAGGCATACAGGGTTTAGGGGCTATCCACCAAATGCTGATAGCAGTGGTACCCAACTTACCATATGCGGTTGTCCTTGGGCGGGACTGGCTTCCCTTCTGCCGAGAAATGGAGAAGGATTTACAAGAAATATTGGTCCCTGCAGCCACACCATGTCCCTCAGCAGCTAAGGAAGTACAGGCAGAAAGCTATAATAGCTAGTATTCCCAGCCCACTTTTTGGAAAACCACTAAAAAGGGAGTCACAGGCCCGGGAATCGCCTACGCCAGTAAAGCCTAAGTTTACTCTACAATTTTGTAAAATTACTGAACATGCTAAGGGCCCAAAGAGAGCATCCGCAGTAGCTGCGGGATACGATCTCTTTAGTGCAGAGAACGCGGTAGTGGTTAAAGGTGGGAAGGCATTAATAGACACTGGCATTCAGGTTAAAGTGCCGGAAGGGTGTTACGGCCGCATAGCTCCGAGATCGGGTCTAGCGGTACGGTACTCGATAGATGTGGGTGCGGGAGTTATTGACCCGGATTATCGAGGCCCGGTAAAGGTCCTACTATTTAATTTTGGGGACAAAGATTTCAAAATACATACAGGTGATCGAGTGGCACAGCTAATTTGTGAGCGCGTAGGGTTCCCAATTGTTGAGGAAGTACCCTCCTTATCATCCACAGAAAGAGGGAAGAATGGATTTGGCTCCACGGGGATGCGGGAGGTAAAGAGCTTAACGGCCTTAGGGGAGGAAGGCTGGAAGAAGATTTAGGACCCCAAATAGCGGATTGGGCTAAAAGACCCTCTCCTAAGATGGGCACGGACTTAACCCCTCAACAACAACAGGAGTTAATGCGGTTACTAGTAAAATTCGCTGACGTATTAACTACCCTACCCGGAGAAACACATCTTGTAGCCCACGAAATCATCACGACGCCTGGATGGGTTATAAGACAACGACCATATAGAATGGCCGAGTCTAGAACCCAAGAAGTAATTGCCCAAGTAAAGGAAATGCTCGCTACAGGCATAATAGAGGAGTCCAGGAGCCCATGGTCCAGTCCGATAGTACTGGTACCCAAACCCAATGGAACTTTAAGGTTCTGTATAGACTTCCGACAGCTCAATGACATCTCGCAGTTTGATGCGTATCCCATGCCCCGGATAGACGACCTACTAGATCGTTTGGGGCAGGCGAAATACTTAACCACATTAGACATGAGTAAAGGGTACTGGCAAATCCCATTGACCAGGGATTCGAAACCCAAAACGGCATTTTCTACACCTATTGGACTGTACCAATTTCGGCGAATGCCGTTTGGGTTACATGGAGCCGCGGCCACGTGCCAACGGCTGGTAGACCAGGTTCTACGTCCACACCAGGAATACGCTCTTGCGTACATGGACGACGTAGTAATCTATAGCACAACATGGCCACAACACCTTACTAGGGTTGAGGCGGTTCTCAGAGCTTTCAGAAGGGCAGGCCTCACACTTAATCCAGACAAATGTATGTTCGCCACAGAGGAGGCTAAATATCTAGGCCACATGATCGGACGAGGCGTGGTAAAGCCATTGGCCAGTAAAATAAAAAGCGTGCAGGAATTCCCTAGGCCCAGTACAAAAAAAACAAGTAAGGAGTTTCCTAGGATTATTAGGTTATTATCGCCGCTTCATACCTCACTTTGCGGAAGAAAGCCTTCTCTTTACAGAGATGTTAAAGAAAAATGCGCCAAATAAGGTCAGGTGGACTCCCGAGGCAGAGATAGCATTTAGGACCCTTAAAGAGAAATTGTGTAACGCCCCGATCTTACGAGGCATTGATTTTAACCTGCCCTTTATACTACAAACTGACGCGTCAGACACGGGGTTAGGGGCGGTGATGTCCCAGATATTCGAGGGCAGCGAGCATCCTGTGGCCTATCTCAGTAGGAAGCTCTCTCCCGCGGAAAGGAACTATGCCACAATAGAGAGAGAATGCCTGGCTATTAAGTGGGCTATTGAAGCTTTTCGTTTTTATCTCACTGGGAGGCAATTCATATTAATAACTGATCATGCCCCATTAAAATGGCTACATCAGATGAAAAATAACAATGCCAGACTAACCCGGTGGCATTTGGCTCTGCAGGCTTTTCATTTCAAGGTTCAACATCGAGCGGGAAAACTGCATGGTAACGCGGACGCGCTCTCACGAATTACATGCTGTCCACCTGAAATGGCGGCAGCAAGTAATGTTTTAAGGGGGGGAATGTGTCACAAGGTAAACCCAGGGGACCCAGAAGAAATGGAGATTAGCGGAGAAAATCAGGCAGAACCTGATGAGGTAAACAAAAACATGTCAAATAGTTGCTATGAGCGACCACGGCACACGTGGGAAAAGGGTAAAAAGACACACCCAGCCAGCATGAGAATGGAGGTTGATTTACCTGATAGGGATCAGCTGAGAAGGGGTGGAACCCGGGGACAGATACATAAGGCACACTCACAAGCAGTGAGGGAGAGTGAGCACGGACAGAGGGGGAAGCAACAAACCTCAGTCGTGGGAACGGAAGGAAAGAGAAAGAAACACTATAAGCCAATCTCATCTCCAGGACCAAAGTTGGTGGAAGGAAGGAAATGAGAGAGAGTGTCAGCAACATATACCAGAGGACAGCTTGAATGAGTCTCAGGACTATGTGAGTACGTGTGGAGATCAGCTGTTGAACACAGAGTGTGTGTGTGAAAGCCAGAAGAGAAGAGGGAGGAATCCTGTTGCAGGAAGCAAGGCATTCAAAGTGGAACAGGACTGTTTTACACCCGAATGGGCTAAGTCCAGGATTAATAGAAGAAGCCAGCCTAGAGCAGAGATAAAGGGAAAAGGAAACAACTTCTTTCCTTGTACGGGCAGTTACAAGAGAAAGGAAGGTCTCTTACCTTATAATTCTGCTAGCAACTTTAAATGCTCAGACTTCTCTCTCTCGAGTGCCGTTGTCAGCACTGCAAACTCCCACAGCTGTATCAGAGGAATTAGCCTTTAACCCATTCAAGGCAGGACACAAGCTGTTTGATTCTAATACCAGTGTTTATGGGCAGTTACCTCATAGCTTTACACAGGAGGAGTGCTCTTACAAGCCATTATCCAGAGTATACGGTAATACCCAGCAGTGTTTTAGCCTAGAGCCAGGAAGCAGTCACGTAGCTGACGTGATTAACCAGAGTGAGCTCGGCAGGACAGCTGCTACAGAAAACGTAGGTACAAACGGTTATCCTTTAATGCCATATGATATTTCTAATGTACCAGATAACACTGAACCAATGGAATGCTCTTTAGTGACAACTGAAGAGGAAGAGTTTTCACTGAGATAAGAAAATACATGTACAAGGAAGGTTTAAACAGCAACTCAGTAACTGGCAGAAGTTGCTTGGTTTAAAGTGAACCCTGATTGATTTATAACAGCAAAAGAAAAGGATTAAGTGCTCATGAAGAGAACTGTTTTTCTTTTGTTAAAAAGTTAAAGCTGAGGAAAGCACTTTTTGTTCAATGTTTGCTTCTGTTATTTGCCAGAGTGGCTTTTGATTATTTTTGTTCTTCAAGAAAAAGAATACCTCATTGGACGGGGAATAAAGCCCTTGATTTAAAGTGTGAACTGTGTGTTTGAGTGATTACAAGAAGACGGTACAACTACCACCCACAGAGGGCCAGGCAGGGCTATCTATAACATATAGAGAGCCAAGAAAAGGTGTTAAGCTGTAATACCAGTCTCCACCGGAGGGGCCCGATGAGGGTGTGACAAGAGATAGAGATAGATAGATAGATAGATAGATAGATAGATAGATAGATAGATAGATAGATAGATAGATGGATACATATAGATATGTGTTTTATTATGAACATTATATACAAACATATAAATATAGCTGCCTATGTATATATGTCCACACATGTCTCCAAACATATCCTGCAATACAGATATGTGCGTATATCTGTACCTAGATATGTGTCTGTGGGGATACCTCGTAGGGATTGATATATGTTACATACGTTCACCTCACTGTCCATGTAAGAGAGTGAACTGACTGACGTATCAGACAGTGTATATCCCCATCCGCACACTATTCTTCAGTATGAAGAGCCTGTTATGCACTATGATGCATTATGATGCCATCAGCATCCATGTCTACTTAGGTTTCCCTACCCTTAAAGCTTTGTGCGTATATGTCTTTCATATCTCTTAGCAGCTTGGACAGACAGTGTACATGTATTCCCTTTTGATGACACATCTATGTTACTAGGGAATGAGGTTACCCCCAAAACCGCTCTCCCCGCAAGGACTGGGATAGGTGTCTCAGTCGGTCGGTCTGCGTCTGTCATACCTAATTATTTCGGAGGATGGGTCTCCAGAAGGTCCCAACTGTGTCCCATAATGCTTGCCATTGGGGACGTGCCATCACAATCCAAACCAGTTGACACCTGGATCACCTGCTCGCTCCAGGTAGGCCCGTCATCCCCACTGCTGTGATGTCGCCGTGACAATCCCGTCACTACGTATCCAGCAGACCCCATCCTGCCCTCCACTCCTAGAATCCAGTCCGTAAACATTATATATGTGAGTTCATTTGATATGTGTAATGCACTTATCATGCATACTGCGGACTCCCCCCTCCCCACAGTAGTCCGTCGGTGAGTTGTTTGTCTTTCATTGAAGGTCCATTCATCCCAAATCCCACCCTCCATCCCACATGGGATGGTGGAGATACGTGAGGGACTGATGCCCACCTGTGCCTCGGCACTGCAAATCTCAGGGAGCTTCCCCTGGCCTCCATAGCTAGGGAGTCCACATATGTGAACACACATTCCTGCTTGTTTCCGGAGCTAGGTGTAACAGGTGATGTCTGTGAACAGCACGTAGTAGTCTGGACAACCCTCCCACCTCCCCCATGAGTTTTATCCTTTCAGCTATCCTCCTATTCGCAACTCACCCTTGTCTCAGCTTGGGAACCCTAATGGAGAGAGGCTCTGGAGAGGGCGGGACGTCAGTGTACAGGCCCCAGGTATGCTGCCCAAGGCTTACTGTTTGGAAACGGGTAGGTATTCCTGTGCAGGCTCCATTGGTTGCCGATGTACCCATATGTGGAGACTGATTCCTGCTTTTCCCAGAGATCACCTTTTACAGGTATGTAACTGTGCTAGCATTTAACTATGCTGCTGTCAGAGGTGTGTGCTCTACACCTTCATACCCTGTTCTGTGAAACAAAAACAGAACACTCACACCCCAAAGGTTACATCAAGCCAATACCAGAAGGTGCAATACACAGGGGGACAGCTGAATAGTGTTCTCAAAGACATATGTCACGTAGCCAACATAGGCTGGGTTGTGGTGTCAGCCACGGGGGCAATAGGTGTCCCTATAAGGTGCTCCTCCCCCTCCAAAATACCAGTGGGACTACACCTTGCCCACAAACGTTACACAGTGTGTGACAGGGTAGTTTACCCCACAATATGGAGCAGTTGGACACTGCAGATCTGGCAGGCGTAGAGGTCATGCACATCACACAACGCGTTAGATCTGTGACTGTGCTATCGCCGTCTGTCACCTCACAGTCACATGTGCACACGGCAAGCAAATGTGGACATATGTGACTGTTGTAAAGGACTGAGAGACCACAGTGTATAACATAAGGAGCGTATCTCAAGAGCAGTGCATGTACGCCTGGCATCACAGCAGGTACCGAGTGCAGCATGGTGTCTGGTAACCTTCCCTATCACATGTGTCTGACAATGACTTGTCAAGGTGCAGTGATACACGTATGCCCATGGGGTAAGGGCAGATGTGTCATACAACACCTGACCCTGTGGGGACATGAAAACATGGCCTGTGTTGGGACGATGACATCTGTCCTGAGTTAAACATGTTGTACATCCTCAGAGCTGCAGACATCTGTGTATTGGCCTGTGTCACCATGTTCTGTTGCCATGTTCCAGGGACACATTCAGCATGTGTCCCTCATCCTATCAGTCCCCCAACCTGTCCCAGACATGTCTACGTCTAACAACCCCTTACCTCCACCCACAACACTGCCTCTCCTCAGCTGTCATATTGCAGTGGCCTGTGAGATGTGAATGTTTATGTGCCATACTATACGCACAGTGCTGCATGTGCCTGTCAATGGCCCAGTGTTGATTTACATTGGTAGCTACCTCCATTGTATGTTGGAGACAAACACATGGAGCACTGTGATGACAGTATGTCCCAATGTGATATGCCCTTCAAGATGGCAGGCACACCCACACCGGTGTATGCAATTACAGGTGTACCTGTCAGTTATGTGCATCCGTGTGTGCACATATGTTGGCCAGGTGGTTTGAGAAATGGGGTGGGGGCTAAATGCACAATTAGAGCAGACTCAGAGGCATGGCAAACACACAAGGTGTGCAGAGGGTACACACACACCGGTTTCCCTGGTACAGGTACATGTTGCAGAGAGACAGGTATGTGAGTGTGCAGGGGGCCCTGTCTGCAGCACACGTGCTGGGTCCCCACACCAGCAGGTATGTGTATTCTGCAACACACACGTATACGTAGCTGTATTGCATAGTCATATGTGTGTTGTCATCTTGTGCCCACAATACAGGTGACTACAGTACAATGATGACACATGAGGAGGGGGGAGAGGAGGAGGAGGAGGAGCAGCCGGAGGCGGTGGCGGAGGGGGCTGCGATGCGTGCGACACACATCATGGAGGATCCAGAGGTTGGTGTGTCTGGTGACAGCATAACCTCTGCCGAGGGGCCCGTGGAGGCAGACATGATGCGCCATACGACAATGGGTTCTCATTCACCAGCCGCAAGACATCCAACAAGCCAGGAGGTGTGTGGGGAGGATGTGCTGCTGGCAGAGCTGAGAGCACATGGCAGATATGCACGTCAAGATGCAGAAGGTGGGTGCAAAACATTGTTACCCCCAATGTTTTGTATGCTGAGTGTTCATACAATATCAGCTGTGCATCGTATGGGAGTATCTTATATGTGATCCACTCCACACAATGGCCGGCCTACCTACATGACATAACACTATACCACATGTCAGGATTCCGCATGTGCAACACAGTAACTTCACTGGGACATAACCTAGCACCTCTGCAATGCTGACATACAGCATAACATGTACAGTTTAACAAATATGTGTTGATGTTGATCTTAATCAGAGAAACACTTTCTGTGCACTCAGTCATGACGTGGTTATTAAGGCGTGCAAAGATGTGTCCCCACACACATGCGCACAGATGAGAGGCAACAGTGGTGACCAAGGTCTGGCACAACCACCACACACAAACCATTAGACCCTGTTTGGGGGGGTGTGGTGGATGTCAGAGAATACCATACACAGCTGTGACATGTCTGCCTACCGTAGACTGTAGACATATTGAACAACAGAACGGCACAGTGTATGTTAGCTCATCGCACTGTGCCGCACAACATAACAGCCTATGGTACATTCACACCTACAGATGCACACATAAGTGAGATGTTGTTTATGTTGCAGCATGTTATGGGTCATAACCTCAATACGCCAATTGGAACAGCAACAGCCAGCCTCATCACAGCAGCACAGGCGTGTGCCAGGTGAAACAATGCCCAATGTCCCCTAGTCCATTGCGAATCCGACCTACCATATGCAAACCTGAACAGTGTGTGTACTGCTATGTCACAACGACCCCATACCCTACAGTCTGTGTTTCTGGTGCAAAACAATCATACGATGTGGCATTAGCAGTTCAAATGTGTGTTGACACACATATTGCACAGTGTACAGAACTGACAGGGCGACTGGTCATGTAGGTATGGTTTGGGTGGCCTACAGGTCCTTGCAGACTCACTGTATGTACAATACAAAGGTATGCTGCTAGACATCCAGACAGGGCTATCCGCATGTGCCATTCCTCTCTAGATCTAACAATGTCTTTCACAATACCATGGGTTGTGACCCACACACCTGATCACACAGCTCAGCTCCTGGCCCCTTTTGTTCTTGGAATGAATATACACCACACAGGTGATACCCCTGCTGCCAACCTGGGTCACACATCCCCCCCCAGCTCTGTCCCTAAGCACACATCCCTAGTGGCTATCATGTGCAGGTGTTTGCACATCATAACCATGTGTGTTCAATCGTGCCGTCTGTCCCCCTGTGCTGCATCATCTGGTGCTACCCATGCTCTGTCCACAACCTCCACATGTGTATGGAGGTGTACGTGCATTGTTATGAGACCTTTTTCTCTGTTGGCCCTAGGTGCAAGTAAACCTCTGTGTTCAGAGACACATGTGTCATCAGTGGACCTGGCCATGTAAGGCTGCTAATGCTGGTGCTGCCAGCGCATCTTGCAGAGTCACATCTGCTTGATTTGTGACCTGTCCATGCTGCACATATTAATACAAGTGTGGCGCCACCTGGCCTAGTTGTCCTCAAACAAACTCAGCATCACCAATGCAACTCCCCAGGTGTGGATGTTGTCCAGCGCACTTGCTGCACCCCCGTACAAAGTGGACATGTGTCTGCTATCTGTTCCTGGGCCTATTGTAAAGTACGCATTATGTGGGCGTTTTTGCGCATCCAGTGTATACCTGTGTTCACCCCCACATCACACAACTGAGTAATGTGCTGTGTGTGGCTGGGACAGTATAATTGCTGACAAGGTTTTTCTGCTAATATGTCCATGTATTCAATATGGAATGTCCAATCACAAGGAGAATGTGGTGCTACATACGTAACATTGTTGTATGTGATGGTTGTTTACTCGGGATGTGTCTCATGGCCACCCTTTGTTCCACCCACAGGCAATCGTCAGGCAGCTGCAGCTATTTGCAATTCTGTTGACCTGTTACGGCAGGAACTTAGGGATTGCGTGATGATGTGAGAGCCATGCCGTCAGAACGAATTGCTGTGGCCCTGGAGAGCATCGTTGGTTTGCTGCAACGCTCGGAACCACCTCCACCACCACCACATGCACAGCAGGGGCGTGCCCCAACAGGGGAGGGGGAACTGGGACGGCCCAGACGTGGGAGGCCACGGCGGAAAATGTAAATCTGTGTGAATAAATGTATATGATTACATAGCTGCAACGTGTGCATGCAATCATTGTCCCTGTGCTCCCCTATGTAGTGTGTGCATGCATGTTTTGCTGCTGAACATCTTACCAGCACCCAAGCAGTTTCCTGTTGTCCTGTTTGCAGTGGCAGATACATCTACACAGATGGCACCACTTGTCGTGTGTCACCTGCACAGAGTGTGTTCATTGGCCCTTGGCTGTAGCATGCCCCGTTACACCCCCCCCCCCCCGATGTGGTGGCTGGGGAACTGCTCAGGGTTTGCATGATGACTACTCACACCCATCAGTATTTGCATACCCTTATACACCATACATTGATCGCATATGTGTGACCATTGCCCCTGGCTGGAACACTGATAACATGGCTGCGCAAACAACACCATGGCATGCATGTGGCATTGACAGACATGGGTGGCATGCATATGTGTTTGCCATATGACCACTGACAGATCTGTGGATGTCACGCCCACCCATGTGACATGGATGTTCCCGGGAATCCCTTCCGACGCAACAACCCATACGCCTACCAAGGTGTCACACACCCGCACACATGGATAGGACCCCATGAATGCATTTAGAGCAGGTCCACATATGACATCCATGTCAACTGTCAATGCATATCCTGTTCCACATACATATCCCATGCTTACATCCATGGTGAGTGTGTAAGGGAAACACATGACCATTGTGTCCAGAAAACAACGTCCAACTTTAATTGGAGTAACGTAAACACAAAATGGCAACATGCCATACAACAAACACCCACAGCCTGTATGTTTGTGTAACACAGCACAGCACAGGCCACATGTGTCCGTCACAGGTGCCATCAATGCTGCCTGTGACGGTCACCAGCAGATGAACGTTGATGTTGCAGCTGTGCAACATCAGCGTTCACCTGCTGGACAGCCCCCGTCAGACACTGCAGTGCATGAAACACCAAACGGATGTCGCGTCTCACGTCATCCACTGCCACCAACACATCGTGCATACACCTGCCAGCACACAGACAAACAGTCTCGGTGGTCTGTGTGCTGGCATGTGCATGTGATATGTTGGTGGCAGTGGATGGCGCGGTGACACTACGATGTCTGTCCCATGTTCCTGCCTGTGGTGTCTGACGGGGGTCCACAGAGACCTGTGCTGTGCTGTGTTCCCCCAAACCCCCCGCCCTGCCTGTTCCCCCCCCCAAACTCCCCCCCAATACCCCCTCCACCCATGCTAACACCCCTGCAGGGACATCCCCACCATGCCCCCCCACCCCCCTCCCCCGCATCCCCCACACCTTGCACAACATGCCCATCCGCTGGTGAATGGTGGCCCACATTCCCCTCCTCCCCATCTTCCCCCTCCATGTCAGAGTCTTGCACCAGCACCACATCGTCCTCATTGGGCCCCTCCTCCTCATCTGCATCCTCTGACCCCTCCACATCCTCTGTCTGCAGATCCGACACCTGCGCCTCCATCTCTTCCTCCTCCTCCTGCACCTCCGCCACCTCTCTCTCCCGTCCACGGCGTGTGGTGGGCCGTCTGAGGGTGGGTGGGGAGTCTCCGGGTCCATCACTGCTGTGGTCTATATATGGGAAAGATTACATACATTACAGGCCGTCCATGTGTGTCACATAACACCTGTACATATGCAGGTAACACACCGGCTGGTAGGTCAATGTGACATTTGTTGATGAAAGTTATTCCTGGGATAACTCACCATCTTGGTGTTGTCCCGGCCCCCTGCTGAAACGCTCAAGATACTCCGGGTGGTACAGCCTCAGTTCACGGGCCTTCTTCCTCAGGTCCTCCACCTGTGGATATGCAAACATAGGTTGGGGAAACAACATTCCGGCCTAAACACGTGATTGCACGACATGGACATAGAATATTGTGACCACCATCTGTCTGCTGCCTATCCCCTGCTGTGTGTTGTGAAGCTCACAGACCCATAGACTGTATGAGATGTGTAGACTATCCAACATAGCTGCTATATATGTGTGACAGACATACCCTCCGTTACAGTCCGCTTTTCAGCCCCATGGGTGTTGTGTGTCCTACAGCACCTTAGCAGGGAAATGCATCATCTACGTAGGTCGTTTAAATGACAACCATACACAGGTGTCAGGACTCCTGTAGATGGGGAGAATGGATTAGACAGCATAGGCACACTCCACCATATCACCAGGGTGGGTGGGGGCCCCCTTTGAGGGCTTCTCTGTACTCCTGGGGATAGGGAGGATGGGTTAAACAACATTAGCACACATTCCCATATCTCCAGGGTGACAGAGGGCCCCCTTTGAGGGCTTCTCTGTACTCCTGGGGATTGGGAGGATGGGTTACACAACAGTATTTGACATTCCCATATCTACAGGATGACACAGGGCCCAGTTTGAAGGCTTCTCTGTACTCCTGGGGATTGGGAGGATGGGTTAAACAACAGTATTTGACATTCCCATATCTACAGGATGACACAGGGCCCAGTTTGAAGGCTTCTCTGTACTCCTGGGGATGGGGATGTGGGGTTAAACAGCATTAGTAAACATTCCCATATCTACAGGATGACAGGGGGCCCCCTTTGAGGGCTTCTCTGTACTCCTGGGGATAAGGGGGATGGGTTAAACAACAGTATTTGACATTCCAATATCTACAGGATGACACAGGGCCCAGTTTAAAGGCTTCTCTGTACTCCTGGGGATGGGGATGTGGGGTTCAACAGCATTAGTAAACATTCCCATATCTACAGGATGACAGGGGGCCCCCTTTGAGGGCTTCTCTGTACTCCTGGGGATTGGGAGGATGGGTTACACAACAGTATTTGACATTCCCATATCTACAGGATGACACAGGGCCCAGTTTGAAGGCTTCTCTGTACTCCTGGGGATGGGGATGGTGGTTTAAACAACATTAGCAAACATCCCCATATCTGCAGGGTGAGTGTGAGTGTACTTTGAAGGCTTCTCTGTACTCCTGGGGATTGGGAGGATGGGTTAAACAACAGTATTTGACATTCCCATATCTACAGGATGACACAGGGCCCAGTTTGAAGGCTTCTCTGTACTCCTGGGGATGGGGATGGTGGTTTAAACAACATTAGCAAACATCCCCATATCTGCAGGGTGAGTGTGAGTGTACTTTGAAGGGTTCTCTGTACTCCAGGGGATAGGGGCGATGGCTTAGGCAACATTAGTGGGGATCCCCATAGCTCCAGGGTGATTGAGGGCCAACTCTGATGGCCTCTCATGGCTCCTGTGAATAGGCTAGTTGCGTTTGACAACATTGGCGCAGACCCCTGGGCTGCATGGTGTAAGACAGACCATGTGATGCAGATTTCGCTAGCACTAAGGATTGGCCATATGTGTTAGCCTGTAGATGCAGACCCCAGCATCAGCACATGATGTTTCCGGAGACTATTTAGCATGATCTCTGGCCTAGCTGTGTTACAATATGTTTTATCTGTTCAACAGAGGCAGATTGCATGACTGCAGGATTGCATCATGCCCTATGTGACCATATCCAGCAACACCTGCATACATGGAATACTACTCAGATGTGATACATAGAGATATCTACATGCGGTTGTAGCTGCTGTACATTTCTGTTGTAAACCACCTACACACAGCTGCATGGTCACCTACAATCACCCCAGTGTTTGTATATGGCTATTGTTATATGCTGCCATACCCTTACCTCACGTTTGTTTTCAGCCACACGGTTGAAACGCCGTGTGATGCGTTCCCAGGCCCTCAGCACCTTTGCAGTGTCGCTTCCCCTGGAGGCTCCTGGGAAGAGCTTATCCTGTTTTGGCCCTATTAGTATTGCCAGCTCACGGACCTCTCTTCTTGTGAAGGCAGGCTTCCTTGTGCGGGGCGCCATTTTCTTTTTTGCACGTGTAGCAGCCGTGCCGCACACAACTCATCTTCCGCATTTGCGCACATCATTTGCCGAACATGCGTGGCGCATGGCTACACGACCGAGATAGGCGCATAGCAACGTTCCGCATGGCTGCGTGCGGGGAATATGCACATTGAACATGCACGCTGCTTTCATACACAGTGGGTAGTGTGTGAACAACTGTATGTCTATTGACCTCTGCAGCCACAGATAGCACCGATGTATTTCTCATGTTGAAATGAACACTTTTAGGGGTGTGTTGATAAACACCTAATATGTGCGGGTCCCCATTACTGGGCATGTGGCATATGAGGTGTGGTCAGTTCAGGTAGGTAACACACAAAACACCGAGAATAAGCGGCCGGACTTGTGCGCGGCGATGTGCGCTGCCTACATTATCGCGTGGAAAGGCTAGGTGGCACGCTGCTGGCCGTGCAAGACAACAGAGCCGTGGTACAACGGTGATGACACTGAGCAATGGTCCAGGGGCCATGGGTTCGATCCCCCATTGTGTGCAACGGAAATGCCCAGCTGTAGCAACACCTTTGATGGGTATATGTTTTACGAGACATATTAGCATTTGGACGACATAGGGCAGCGCACTGTACATTTTGTGCGTTTTGGACGGCGCACTGTTATTATGGGTGTCATTGGGCGGCGTACTGTTAATTATGGGCGTTTTGTGCGGCATAAGGGGTCTCGCTGATATCCACACACAGGAACAGAGCCACAGCACAGTGTTTGAAACAGTGACCACTGGTGCAGGGATCAGCGGTTCAATACCTCACAGTGCCCAGTGAACACGGCTGGCTAATACAGTATGTATTATGTTGTGTTGTGGTGTAGGTGGCTTTTTTTCTTTTTGTATCACTACTAGCAAACGCACTCTCACAGCATGTTAACATAAGGCGGCCCATAGGGCACATGTTACAGTGCACTGTCCGCCAACGCACCCTAGAATGTCCCCTATAGGGCACCATATATGTTGCCACACACAGGATAATGTATGGTGCACACTATATGGATGGCAACCATAAGGTGGCCTATAGGGCGCCCTATAAAGCACCCTCAGACACACCTTATGGGTACAGTATGCCGCGGGTGTTTTATCATGCATAAAAATAGGTGGATTTGAGATGGATAATGCTGTGGACAAGCCTATCACATTACCACACTGTGGTTTTGAACCCATATCCTCTGGCTACACAGGCAGTGACATAACCTTTGGACTACAGCACTATAGCTGTTAGCAAAAGCCATGGCTGGCTGCAGAAAGCCTGCACGTCACCTCACAGACAGTCTGCTGTTGTGAGGTGGATAGGGTTTGGCCACCCGTGCCCATGATGCACTGCACATGCAAATCACCAGTCCACAGATGCACACAGGATGGGGACTGCAACCTGACAGCTCCAGGCCTGGTATGGGGATGTGCCCGTGTGCACCCACACATCAACTCGGCCTGGTAGGGTGTACTGAGTGGGTGTTGTACTGGCACAGAGTAGCTACACACCGTCACATTGTGCGGGTACTGTGCTCACCCTAAGGGTGCGATGAGGCACCCAGGACCAGGTCCACAACACCCTCCACGGCAAATTTAGGCCATGGCAGAGCTCCAATGCACTATTACTCTGTGAGCTAGGTTCTTTCTGCAGAAACAACTTGGATATCACTGTCGGTCTGAGTCTGGGGAACCCCTTATGGATACCTAGGTGGGTTAGGTACCACCATTTGTCCCCCTCCTCCCCCCCCCCCGTTTGCAACACAGGGTCTCCTCTCTAAATGCTACCTCCCTGCAATGGTGGCAGCAGAGTAGACCATCAACCCCAGTCCTACTGTGGAAGGGACACCCTACAGGCCAGTCATGGCAGCTGTATACACATCCATAACACAATATCTGACAGACATTAGGCCTGTATGTGCTCGGTTGCACCCCACCACTATCTGATATTGTCCTGCAGCAAGCCATCAGCCACTGCACCCTGCAAGGCGCTCCATCAGGACACAGACCAGCTGCGGACACTCTGCTAGTTAGTCCTGTTAGACATGCACAGCCCTGACATAATATCTGACAGACAGTATGCCTTGATATGCTACGTTGGGCCCCACCACTATCTGATATTCTCCCGCAGCGAGCCATCACCCGCTGCACAGCACTCCATCAGGACACAAACCAACTGAGGACAGTCTGCTAGTTGGTCCTGTTGGAAATGCATGCACCCAGTACTAGGATGGCCGTGCACACCAGCAGATAGGTCAGTGACTGGGCCCCAAAACACAACCCATATATATCACATGACAGAGATACTATCTATCACTATGGGGGTGCCTAGCCATGCTGTCGTCACTGCACAGTCAGGGTGTTGTACAACCCCAGCAGCACATACAGAGGCCACCCTGTCTGTGTGGGTGGTGGCCAGCCACTACAGTGTCCCAGCCAGTGCCCTCTGCCCTGTGCAGATGCATCCTGGCCATCCCACCCTGTCTGATCTATACCCATGGTACCTTGCTGCTCATTATGCACATTGGCAGGCCAATACTGGCAACAGTGCTGGCAGTGTGGGCTGTGGAAGGTGTTTGCAGCCAACACACACTGTATAGACAGACACACACTCACACACGTATGCCAGCATTGTGCTACTATAGAGGCGTTTGTCAACATTGGCCACCACACCAGTCCTGGGCACAGTACAGGCATGGATATGGTACGCAATACCGTTGGGTGTCACTCCCCAGGGTGGTAAACACTGTCTGAGACCAGACCTGATGCACCCACTGCAGACAACAGAATGATTGTCATGATGGAGCTCACAGAGCATAATTTGCGTAACGTAGGGTTATCTATCTGCCAGTACTCATAGCAAGCATTTGACAGCTGTGTACCGTATACCCTGGTGTAGGGTGACATTGCTAAGGACTGCACATGCTAGTATTGTGAGATGCACGCAGGGCCCAATGTCCTGCCTCTCCAGGAGGCATTGGAAAATGTGGCCTGTGGGTGTGGGTGTGGGTGTGGGTGTGTCTGCCCCTGTTGGTTGCTGCTTTACAGCAGGGGTTCCCAACCCCAGTCCTGGTATGCCACACACTATTCGTATTTTAGTGCTGTCCCTCATGAATATGTATGAGCTACATCTACATGCCATGGGGGTGTTTCATAGATATGCAGCACTGGCATTTGTATTAGGGGCAGCATGGAACCAGAATGGTGTGTGGCCCTCCAGGACTGCATTTGGGAGACTCTGCTCTGGGTAATGCACCAGTTCATGGTGTCTGTGCTCAGGGGGGTAAAATAGAGGGGTATTACCAATGCGTAGCATATGTCCTCACTACCACGGTGTGGGTGTGTGATAAATATGTGGAGAGGATTGTCGGTTACTCCAGCTGGGCATTGAACCGGTGACGTTCTGTTCTTGCATACACTGTCTGTGTGCACTGCACCACCGTGTTGCCATGGATAGGCTGTATTCCCTGGGCAGACCATGAATGTACATCCCACAGGGCCTGTTTGTTGCAGTGGACAGTGTCAGCCTGCACATGGCTGGGCCACTGTCTTCTGTGGCTAGCACCCACTACCCCCTCCACCACCTGTCCTCGTCCGCCAACATGCTGGCATGTCCTTCTCTCAGGGACAGCATATGACCTGCTTGCGTTGTGGCACTCCGGGACTGCATTTGTGGGACTGGGCTGTAGGTACGGCTCATTGTTATGGGGGTGTGCAGTGTAGGGCAAAATGTGGGTGTTTGCACTATGCTTATGTTCCCTGCAATACAGGAGTGTCTCTGCTATCTCTGCTTGGTGGTGGGTAAAATATAGGGACTGGGCTGGTAGGTGCCCCAGCTGGGATTTGAACCTCTGCCCTCTGGTCCTAGAGGTACTGGCTCTGTCTGCTGCACCACACTGTGGCCACGGAGACTGTGCAGTCCCTGGAGATAGTTAACCTTGCAGGATGGAGTCTCAACCCCTGCTCTGCACATTTTGACTGTGGGCTCATTCACCCTGTCTGGTGACACACGTGCAAATACACCCCGCAATTGACCGCAAGAGAGGGGGATGACATATAACCATGCTGGGCAACAGTGATATTAATGGCCAACCATATAAAACACTCCCAGGACAACTCCAAACAACGGACATGTTTTTTGGAAAGGTCTCCGCTCCGTTGACCCTTCCGACATTCATTTCCTGTTTCTGGAACCTTCCTGGGTGTATTTGTTATATTTGCCCATGGCTATCACTGTTCCCCAGCTGACTTACTGTTTTTAATATTTTTGTGCTGGTCATTTTCTAGTTTTAATAGCACTTTTGTGCTGTGCACATGTATCACACTGCTCACGTTTTACAGGTTTCCCCGGTTTTGCTCTACATTGCTGACGGAAATGGTTTCTCTTCCCTTTAAATGCCCTCTACCGCGAGTATTTCACTCGCGCTATTTTTTACTTGTAAATTCGGCCCCGCAACTGTGCGAGGGGCCTCTCCCCTCCCCTTCCCCGCCCATTAACCCCGTCTCTCCGCCCCTCGGGGGCCTTCCTCCGCCCTCAGTTAGCCTTTCCACGCCTCTATCGGACATTTGCGGGCCCGTACTTGTGCGGGGCCCGTTAGTGTGTCGCGCACATGCACGGGGCTTCATCGCACATGTCCGGGGCGTTTAAGAGCGTTTAAGAGCGTTTAGGTGCCGCGTTTCCGTGCGCTATTGTGCGGCGCGCACCTTTGCGGTTTTTAGTAAACATCCCCCTAGATTATTTTTTTGTATTTAATGGGGGGGGGGGGGGTGTTACAGGGGCCGCTAGACCACCAGGAACTCTTTTATTGTCATGGCACTGGCCCCTGACAGTGTTTTGATAGCATCAGGGTCTTTGCCCGATGCCTGATCATCTGAGGAGAAGATGATCTAGTCATCAGGAAAAGCACCTGGTGCCATCAAAATACTGTCAGGGACATACGTTAGAGGTTTAAGTCACCTCAGACCCTGAAGTAAAAATTTTGGCACTATGGTTGGTTGCAAAATGACCTATGCCTGTCTCTGCATTGGGCGTACCAGGATGTGCATACCATGCAGCTGATTAAAATACATTTAAATGCATTTAAATACGAATGGTGTTAATTGGCCATTAGTTTTTCCGCAGGGGTTTACATTTAATTTTCTGCATTAAAAAAGTTGCGAAGTGTGCTTAAACATGGTATTATGTGTGCTTAAAGGCCACGCTAGCTTTCTGCAACAGCCTGTTAGATTGTAAGTCCTCAGAGGACAGGGCAATATCTGAATGTAACTTTCTTTAAACTACCATTGGAAAGGTGTGAGCTAAATAGTTGGACAGTATTTCTGAGCAATTTTCAGAGTTTCTTGGCCATCCATTTTGCCCATTTTTGCTTTTTCAGCTTTTGTAGAGACTTTTCACTTTCTTTGAGCAAAGCCTTTTTGATGTCTTCTGGTGCCCTGTCATTTGTATCCAAAGCAGCAAATCAATTTTGCAGACGGTCCTCAAAGATCGTGTTTTGCCACATTCATGAGTTTGCATACTAGTAAGCAGATGATCTGTATCACAGTTAGCTCTGAGTTTTGTCTTTGTTGAAGTTATTGGCTTCCATAGATATAGTCAACTTGATTTTTGTACAATCCATTGGGTAAAGTCCTTGTGTTGATGGAAGAAGGTGATTGAGATGAATAGATTCTTGGTCCTGTAGAATTCTATCAGTCTTTCTCCAACTTATTTTTGTTGCCAAGCTATGACAGGGTATATGTCCTGTCACAGGGGAAAAACTTAAAGCCCCTGGGTTTGGGAATGAGTTTGGGAACCTGTGTGTGGTCTCTTTCTCCTAACCACACAGAGGTTCCAAAACTTGTCACCAAATACAGGATTCCGAAAATGACAGGAGGGTTTCTGATCCCTGGAGAAGGGGGGGGGAGAGAGGGAAAACTCCATGGAACCAAAGTGAGGGGGTAGTGGAGTCCCAAAAAATAAGCCCTATGGAACCGGTAGTATGGGAGGGAGCCCCTGCCTCCGACCAAGACATAGAAATCAACTTCTCTCCAGAGGACTCTAGTGATATTTATTTTATTTATTTATTTGTTTTATATACCGCGCTATTACAGATCAGTGCAGTTTACATGAAACATATGAATGTGTGCTACAAATAACACTTACAGATAACATAGTGATTGGATTATATGGCTTACATGGTTTACAATCTAACATGGTTTCTAACATGGTTTACATCTGAGGTGAAGCAAGGAACATATTTATATTACAAGAGTTTTCATCTGAGGTATCACTAAGAACATATTTACATTACAGGGGTTACATCTGAGAATATGTTTACATTACAGTAGGAACATATATACATTACTGGAGCATGTTTGCAGTTATAACTAGGAACATATGTACCTTACTGGAGCATGTTCGCAGTGGTGGGCTGTTTCCACTTGTGTGGCTAGTCTAGGGTGGTTGGTTGTACATTATTTGGAAGAGATAAGTCTTCAGTGCCTTCCTAAAAGTTGTAAGATCCGGGATAGCGCATATCGTTGGGGGTAGGGCATTCCATTGGGTTGGCACATATAGGGAAAAGGTGTGGTTCTTGGTTGACTGGGTACAGGTCCTTATCGTTGCTGGAGTCGTGAGAGCATTTACCATACATGTTCTCCTGGTTCTGGTCTCTGGCGTTCTTTGAATCAGTTCTGAGAGTGAAGTCGCCAACATTGTATGTAGGGCCTTAAAAGTGAGTAGCATTGCTTTTTAGGTTAGGCAGCTTGCTATGGAGAGCCAATGAAGTTGAATTAGAATGGGAGTGATGTGGTCGTGTCTGGATGCAGCTAGGGTTGTGCGAGTAGTTGTGTTCATGGTGAGTTGTAGTGGCTGGAGGGTGTGCTTCGGCATACCATGAAGGATGATGTTGGAATAATCTAGATGAGGGAGGATGAGAGCTTGAGCAACCGAGTGGAAGTCTGAGGTCTCAAGGAGAGGGTGTAAGTGCCGGAGGGTTTATAGTAGCCTGTCTTGGAGATATGGAGTGGGAGTGAGAAAGCCCACGTCCCAGGGAGGACTTGATGTCTGAGGCCATGGATGTCTCTGAGCTCAACACCAGATGGAGCCTGCAAGGGTTGGATAAGCTATGACCACTATGTGGGAGGTGACCAGGCTGACCAGGTAATTGGAGGCCTGAGTCAATTACCTGGAGAGATTTGGAACTGTTAAAGACTATGGAGACTGTGTTTAAGAGTCTCGGGAAAGAGTCACCTGTTGGAAAAGCATGGCAGCTAAGAGGGACATCCTCATTTAAATATAACCACTGGACTACTATAAGAGGGTTTTCCCCAAACTTGGAGGAAGCCAGGAAGGTTCCAGGGAGAAAAGTGATGGAACTTTTTCTTTTAAACTCTATTGGGGAATGTAACTGTTAGTCTGTCTTGTTCACCCTGCGCATACAGGGACTATCCCCCATAGCTTCTCCTGGAGATATCAAGGACACTGGGATGGAGAGGGCAAGGCTGGGAGAGGACTGCTAGGAGACAGAATGACTACATAGAGACATTGTGGTGGCAGGAGATAACTGGATACCTATTCCAGGCTAGCAATGCATTGCGGTGACTAACAGAAGTACGCAGTTTTTGGGGAGACTTATTTCTCTGGAACCCTGATTTGACCCATATTTGGACACCATGTGTCTTTTTACCAGTTTTTCCTCCACGACAAGTTTGATCCTGTTCATTAAATTTTTGGAAAGCTATTATGCCCTACTGACAGATGGACAGACAGACAGCTATTATGCCCCCCTGACAGACAGACAGACAGACAAACATTCTTGACCCCTTTTATTTATTTAATGGTTCTTTTATACCACTTCATCTAATAACCGAGGCGGTTTACAATGAACAAGAACAGAACTTTACATAGAACATGAGGTTAAAATGTAACTAGCTATAATGCAACATTTCTTAAAGTTAAGGAACAGTGAGATGTTGAAGGGAGAGTGGATATAGGGGTGGGTAAGGGGGTAGAATAAATGTCTTTGAATAGGTGAGAGGGGGATAATGAGTTGGTTAGGTCTTGGAGATCTTCTTGAGGTTAGGTGCCTGTGTTGAAATGGTCTTTGAACAAATGAGTTTAAAGGTTTATTTTGAAGTCTTTAAGGGAATCAATGAGATGCAGTTGTAAGGGGAGGGATTTCCATAGTTTGGGTGTGAAGAGTGAAAAAGCCCGCAAAGCAGTGGATTGATTACATTTAGTGATGATTTTAGGCACTCTTATTAGACTTCGAGAGGTGGTTCTTCTTGCTCTTGAACTGTGGTTAGTTTGAATGAGTGTTTGTTTGCTGGGTGCAGAGAAGTCATGTAGGATCCTGAAGGTGGTGAGCAATGCTTTATATTTTACTCTCATAAAGATTGGAAGGCAGTGTAAATGTTGCAATGTTGGAATGATGTGATTTCTTCTAGGTGAATTTGTTATGATTCTGGCCACCGTGCTCTGTGCCATCTGAAGTGGGTGGAGGGTTGCTTTGGGAGGCCTTGATAAATGATGTTGCAATAGTCCATGATTGGAGTAATGAGAGCTTGGCATACATCTCTGAAATCTGAAGGATCAAGCAGAGGTCAGAGATTGTGTAGGGTTTTTGTCTTGTAGTAGACTGTTTTAACCACATTATTATGTGAGGAATGAAACTGAGGTTCCGGTCAAGGGTAATTCCTAAATATCTTACTTGATGTATAACTTGAAGGGTGACTCCTGCTAAATGTAAAGATGATGGTGGGGAAAAGGATTGGTTTCTTGTGATGTGGAGGACTTTCATTTTATTGTAGTTAATATGGAGGTTATTATGGGTTAGCCATTGTGAGATATCTTGGAGACATGGACCAATGGTTGTGTAATCAGGATTATCAGTAGAGAAGGTAGTGTATATTAGAATGTCATCGGCATAGAGATGGTATTGGATCTTGTGTTTCTTTATAATATTACATAGGGGTTGGATGAAGATGTTGGAAAATAGGAAAGATAAGGCTGAGCCCTGTGGGAGACCTTGCTGTAGTTGGAACAGGGAGGAGGTTAGTGTGCTGTTCTTTACTTGCTGGGTGCAATCCTGTAGGTATGATTTGAACCATTGCAGAGTTCTGTGCTGTAGTCTGATTGATTGGAGTTGTTTAAGGAGTTTGTTGTGATCTATTGAGTCGAAGGCAGCCATGATATCTAGGAAGATGAGTTTAAATCCTTGGTTTCGTTTTTCTGTTCCTTTGAATAAGTTGTCCATGAGGGCTGTAATTAGGGTTCCCACTCAATGTAGAGGTCTGAAACCATGTTGTTGAGGATCAATATGGTTCTGAAGCTGTAGCTGGACAATATTTTCTATAATTTTGGCTATGAAAGGTATGCTTGATATGGGTCTGTATGAAGAAGGTGGTTTGGAGTCAGCAGAGGGGCTTTTTAGAAGCAGCTTGATGGATGTGTGGTTAAGGCCCTTAGGCATGTACCCAGACTCAAGAGATTAATGTATGATTTTGTATAGGAAGGGGGTGAACTCTTGTCTAGTTATCTTTATCCAAAAGACTGGACAAGGATTGAGGGGGAGGTTGTACTGCCCGCTGACTCCTAATCCAGGATATTCAATCCTGCAGCAACGACAAGTTCAGTGCAAAGCAGACACCGCCGCAGAGCCTAACTGGGTAGCAGGTAGCTTAGTTTTAGCTGCAGATTGCTAACCAGATAGTGGTGCAATATTGCCGCCACCCAGTTAGCTGTGATTACACCAAAAACTGGTCTTTTTACCGAACGATAAAGTCAAAGCTCCAAACAACAAAAATCGTTCATGTATCAATGTGGGTGACTAAAAATCTTCCCCTCTTTGTAATGAGATAAAGCTTAAATAATAGAGGTCTCAGACTTAGTTGGTTCTGCCACAAGGACTTTCGTCCATTTTTAAAGCAGGTTGCCCATTTGCATCAACGACCTCTAAAGTCACAGTAGGTTATATTGCTCAGGTTAATGTTCGAAAAGTTCAAGAATCTAACACAAGCACTAAGGCTTTACTTATCTGTATGGCCTGAGATAACCCATGGATGTGGACTGTTTAAGGATTTTTTCGTTAGCTGCAGGGGAGCATGACGTACTGATATTTGATTGAAGCTTTAGGCTTTGAGAGTCTCTTTAAAGGTGGGAGGTTTCTTTTCAGTCCGCATGCGCGGCGTTCTGAGATTAACCGGTAAAAGATCAGATAATCACCGGTGGAATGTGGGCAGATAATTAAGTTTCGACAGGTATAGTTTCTATATTTTTATGATGGGACCTGTATATACTTAGTTTGTTATCATAAAGAAGGGGTTGGGTGTAATAGTAATATATTTTATTTATTATATAGTATGACAGCAAGAAGAAAGTTGGACGAGATACATTGAGTGATCCCCTGATGAAAGTACAGTGATGAAACGCATGACTGGTAAAAAAGGGATCCTTAAACAGTCCACATCCATGGTTATCTTAGGCCATACAGATAAGTAAAGCCTTAGTGCTTGTGTTAGATTCTTGAACTTTTCGAACATTAACCTGAGCAATATAACCTACTGTGACTTTAGAGGTCGTTGATGCAAATGGGCAACCTGCTTTAAAAACGGACGAAAGTCCTTGTGGCAGAGCCAACTAAGTCTGAGACCTCTATTATTTAAGCTTTATCTCATTACAAAGAGGGGAAGATTTTTAGTCACCCACATTGATACATGAACGATTTTTGTTGTTTGGAGCTTTGACTTTATCGTTCGGTAAAAGACCAGTTTTTGGTGTAATCACAGCTAACTGGGTGGCGGCAATATTGCACCACTATCTGGTTAGCAATCTGCAGCTAAAACTAAGCTACCTGCTACCCAGTTAGGCTCTGCGGCGGTGTCTGCTTTGCACTGAACTTGTCATTGCTGCAGGATTGAATATCCTGGATTAGGAGTCAGCGGGCAGGGCTGTGCGATGTAGTGGTGCATAGCCTGCCCAGTTGAATATCGGGCCCTAGATGTTTTGGTGAGGTGCTAGTGAAGGTCTTCCAGGAGTTCATGGGGATGATTTATGTTGGTTCTTCTTGAAGAGTATCAATTGTGGGCATAGTGTGGATATGTTTGGACTGGAGGTATTTTGCCATTTTATTTGGGTACAGATAGGGGTTCATATTTTGGATGATTGGATCTTTTAGAAGGGTCATAGCTATATCAACTAGTTCCCTGGGACAGTTGTGAAGATTTGATGAGATTGGTAGGGTATTCTCTTCTGTGCTTTGGTTAGGGGGGAGTATTCAATTAGTGTAGAGCTGAATTCTTGCTGACACAAGGGGTCCTTAATTCACCTTTTTTTGCCATCTAATCTTCTAAGGTGTTGTTTGAAATGTTTCAGATCAGGTGAGTACCAAGGTGCCTTGTGGTATTTTCTAGTGTTTGCTTTTTGAGGAATGATTGCATGAGTGGAGATGGTATGATTCCATTTGGTGTTTGTAGAGTCTAGGTCAGATGGGTCCATATTTATCAGTGGTGTGATGTCGTCTAGGAAGGATTGTTTGTCAAAAGACTGGAATTTCCGGGGTTGTGTGGCATGGTATTTATGGGGATGAAGAAGGTTACTGACTTATGGTCGGACCATGGCATGTCAGTTAATAGTGGTTGTGGAAGGGAATATAGGTGATGCCATGAATATGGTGTGAAGATGAGATCAAGTGTTCCACCCTTCATATGGGTTGGAGAGGAGATGATTTGTCAATATTGTAGTTCATACATGGTATCCAGGAAAGTGGAGGCTTGCTAATTGCTTATGGAAGGGAGGTTTAGATCTTCTAGTAGGATGAAATGTTTGTTTTTGTGGCTGTGCACACATGTATTAGTGATGAGAGGTCTGTTTCCTTTGGGGATGGTGACCTATATGCTAAGGAGATTGTGGTGTTTTGCTGGTGATTGTGAGTAGGTCAAGGTCTTCTGTTGAATTGGTTGTGATGGACTGGAATTGCAGGTTGTCTTTGGCAATAATTAGGGTACCCCCTCCCTTTCCAATTGTTCTTAGGCTGCTAAATATACTGTATTCAGGGATGGACAGTTAGTTAAGGAGTACATTGTCCGTCTGCTTAATCCATGATTCAGTGATACACATAATATCGATCAATATGGTTCTCAGTTATGTAGTCCACTATGGTTGGAATCTTGTTACAAGCTGAACGTGCATTCATCAGGATGCATTTCAGCAAAGGGTATGAATTAGTTCTTGTTTGAGTCAGTGCTTTGTGGTAAGAACAAGTATCCTGATGAGATGTGAGGTTTCTTTGTGATGTGGACAATTACATTGATGGTGTGGTTTGCAATTTCTTTGGTGATGAATAATGGGGATTGAGAAGGGGATTGTTGTTGTTGCAGTGGTAACTTCTGATAAGGTCGCTATTAGGATGATAGCAAAGAAAGTTATGTGGAAGGTTGAGAGAATTGCCATAACTGTTATTAGAGAAGTGCAGGTTGTTTGCTGTGAGTGTTGTAAATGCTTCATCTTTGAGGAGTTAGGTATGTTATCGGAAGATGTTAGCACTGAGGCTTCTTTGAGTATCAGCTGTGGATAGGAGAGGAAGGAATGGTTGTTAAGCATACCTGGTGGAGAGCTTGAGATCACCAATGATGTATAGTGATGAGTTCTTTAGGCCTGTAGGTGTTTGAGGGGGGGAAAGTTTAGGCGATACTGACTGTTGGCATTTGTTGATGTTATTGCAGCTGTGATGGGATGATGGTAGGTGAAGATGAAATATGCGGTGCCAAATCTACAAAGAGGTGAGGGGAGGCTCTGATTATGGTTGCCAGAATTGCATTCCTTGGAAATTAGGTCCACGCTAAGGGCCACACCTCAGGGCCCTTTGGCGAGGCCCTTAGGTGTGCCTAAGCACAGTCTTTAAATATCTCGAGGTGGTTGGATGGTGGTGGTGGTGGGGAGTCGGAGGAGCTCACCTTCCCGCTTCCATTGGTGGAGACAATCGGTGATCCCATGTCGGTGCCTGAGCATGCTTTTTACTTTAAATATCTTGAGGCAGCTGGATTGGTGGTGGTGGGGAGTGGGAGGAGCTCATCTTCCTTCTTCCCGCTGCTTGCTGCTGCTGGAGACAATCGGCAGTCCCTCATCGGCACCTGAGCATGCTCCTTACATTAAATTTCTTTTGAGTTGGCAAAAATAACAAAGGCTAATTATGTAAAAGGCCATTAACCTTTGCATTAAATATATGCACAAGTTATGTGCATACTTTCCCTCTGAAAATTATCTCACCACAAGTATTCACACACAGTTACATCTGCTGTTTTGAACACACCTAATTCTCTAGAAAATTTACATGCATACTTTTTAAAATCAAAAAGTATGCACATCTGCCAAAACCTGGTTCCTACTCTGCCACTTGGAATGTCTTAGTTTTCCACAAGTAAAATTATGTGCAACGTAACATTGCATGTATACCTTTGCTCACATGCAGGCCGATGCAGAAAACCAGTGCTAGACATGCATTGAAGCGACATTTATGCTCCCTGACAATGCACACCTTTTAATGTCGGATGCAGCAAAGATAGGGTATGCAAATGAAGGTAGCGGCAACTGTGCGCATGCAAATGAGTCACGCGTTAAACTGGGCACAAAATGCCAGCGATAAACTGGGAGAGCAAGCCAAACACATGCGCACAAGAAGTCGGCGCTAGTTTGGCATGCTCTCCCAGAGAAACAGGCACTGTGTGGCTTTTAATTTGCATATTTAGCCCTGATAGTATTTTGATGGCATTGGGGATGATCGCGGCATCAGGAAAAGCCCCACGATGCCATCAAAATACAGTCAGAGGCCAGTGCCCCGACAAAAAAGGAATCCCTGGAGACCCAGCGGCCACGATCCCACGCACCCGACAGCATTTTAATGGCATCGGGGATGATTAGAGCATTGGGAAAAGCCCCCGATGCTATCAAAATGCTGTCAGGGGCCCATGCCCCAACAAAAAGTGACTACCTGGTGTCTAGTGGCCCTTGTAACCTCCACCCCAAATTAAAATCAAATAACCTGGTGGTCTAGTAGCCCATGAAAACCCTCACACCCACCCTAAATTATAATAAAATGACCTGATGGTCTAGTGGCCCCTACATCTGCTACCCCACCCGCTACCTTAAAATAAGCAGGAGTGCTGCCTACATGCTCCCATTCTGGGTTCACATCTTGAAACATTGCGGTGCCTGACCCCCTCACGGTGCATCCTGTGATGCACCAGGTGGGGTTAGACTGTCATAAAAGGCATAATCTACCTTATATGGCAGTCTGACCTCACCCGGTGCATCCAAGGATGCACCACGCGGGGCCAGGCGCCACCATTTTTCAAGATGGGGGACCCAGAGGGGGAGCGTTGTAGGCAGCACTCCTACTTATTTAAAGTAATGGGTGTGGGCAGTGGATTAGGGGTCGCTTAGACCATCAGGTGTTTTCTTTTAATTTGGGGTAGGGTTGGAGGTTTCAGGGCTGCTAAACAGCAGGTTATTTGATTTGAATTTGGGGGGGGGGTTCAGGAGCTGCTAGACCTCCAGGTTATTTGATTTTAATTTGGGGGGGGGGGGGGGGGGGTTACAGGGGCTGGTAGACCACCAAATAGTCACTTTCTGTCTGGGCACAGGCCCCCCACAATATTTTGATGGCATCGGGGGCTTTTCCCAATGCCGTGATCCTCCCCAGTGCCATCAAAATACCGTTGGGGGGAATCAGGGCCACTGGGCCACCAGGAATTGTCATATTGTTGGGGCACCAGCCCCCCACACCGTAGATTTCATTGATGGCTTTTCCCGATGCCGCAATTGTTCCCAATGCCATCAAAATACTGTTGGAGGATAGTGCCCTAATAATAAGAGAATCCCTGGTGGCCCAGCGGCCCAGATTCCCCCACCCGACAGTATTTTTGATAGCATCGGTGGGTTTTCCCAATGCCGTGATCATCCCCGATGCCATCAAAAGTTTTCGGAGTGCATGCATTAGAAGTTTAAGGTACCTCAGACCCTGCAGTAAAAATATTGGCATTATGGCTGGATGTGTAATCCTATGCATGCCAGACTATTATGTGCAGCTCATTTTCCTATGTTTAAATACATTTAAAAACTCCTGGCATTAATTGGGCCCTTGTTTTTCCGTCAGTGTTTACACGCATGCCCGTCTGTTTTCTGCATTTAAAATGTGCTTAAACGTGTGCATTATCGGTGCTTAAAGGCCATGCTAGCTTTCAGCATCGGCCTGATAGTCAGGGAAATGTCATTTGAAGCCATTCATTGCTTCATTCATAGAAATTACTTTGAATATTATCCTCTAAATTTAACTTTATTACCTCCAGGAAACAAACATTGCTATAGTTAGAAAGAGCAGGTTACAATGTTCAGAAGCTAACTGGATTGATACCAACAGATTGTTGGTTCCAGAAATCATCCAGCAAGATCACTGGACCCAGAAAGCAACAGCATTTACTAATTTCAGATTTTGTTGCTGTTTAGATTACCATTAAAGCTTTGTGGAAAATATTGCTGATGCTGAGGAAGTACTTGTGGTTGGCTTACTTATCGCATGATATAGGAACATCTACCTAAGAACCAAAGAGAAAGACATCAAAAACTGACTTGTAAAAAGTATGATATCCTATAAGATGATTCTAATACATAATCTCCTTCGAAATCGTAAGACTGACCTATTAGATATGGCAGAGTCCTGGCTATATGAACAGGTTGTAGTAATTCTTAATCAGCCTTGCCTAGTAAGCTATACATCTGCGTAGGCATAGAGGTTGGGGGAGAAAGAGGAAGACATAGGGGTCTGTTTACTAACTGGCACTAGCGGCTTCCATGCAAAATCGGAGCCGTGACCCCGTTTTATTCAATGGGGCTGTGGCTCCGATTTTGCATGCAAGCTGCTAGAGCTTCTTAGTAAACATATCTAATAACATAAGAACATAAGAACATAAGATATGCCCTACTGGGTCAGACCAAGGTCCATCAAGCCCAGTATTCTGTGTCCAACATTGGCCAATCTAGGTCATATGTACCTAGCAGTTTCCCCAAGGGACACAGCTCCACAATGCTTGTATTGGTTTCAAGCATTGATATCCTGGGTCCATTCTAATAATGGTTTATGGACCTTTCCTCCAGGAACTTGTCCAAACCTTTTTTTAAACCCAGCTACACTAACAGCCTTTACTACATCCTCCGGTGACAAATTCCAGAGTTTGATACACGTTGAGTGAAAAAATATTTTCTTTTATTAGTCTTAAATAGTTTACCCTGTAGCTTCATTGCATGTTCCCTAGTCTTTCTATATTCTGATAAGGTAAACAATCGATCTAACGTTTACCCAGTTCCACTCCGTTCATTAATTTTATAGACTTCTATCATATCTCCCCTCAGCCGTCTCTTTTCCAGGTTAAAGAGCCCTAACCTTTTAGCCTTTCTTCATAGGAGTATCCTTCCATCCCCTTTACCATTTTGGTGGCTCTTCTCTGAACCTTTTCTAAAATCGCTATATCCTTTTTAAGATACGGCGACCAGAATTGCACACAATATCAAGGTGCAGTCTCACCATGGAACGATATAGAGGCATTATAAATATCTTTTGTTTTATTTTCCATTCCTTTCCTTATCATACCTAGCATTCCTATTTGCTCTCTTGGCCACTGCTGCACACTGGGCCGAGGGTTTTAAATGGTATTCACAATGACGCCTAAAATCTTTTTCTTGGGTGGTGGTTCCTAATGTGGAACCTTGCATCGTGTAACCATAGTTTGGGTTGTTCTTCCCTAGGTGCATAACCTTGCACTTGTCCACATTAAATTTCATTCTGCCATTTTGATGCCCAGTCTTCCAATTTATCAAGATCCTCTTGCAATTTCCACAATCCTCTTGGGTTTTAACAACTTTAAATAGTTTTGTGTCATCTGCAATTTTGATAACCTCACTCGTTATTCCACTTTCCAGGTCATTTATGAATATGTCAAAAAGCAGCGGACCCAGCACAGATCCCTATTCACCTTTCTCCATTGGGAAAATTGGCCATTTAGCCCTACCCTCTGCTTTCTATCTTTTAACCAGTTCCTGATCCACAATAGTACACTGCCTCCTATCCCATGACTCTTTAGTTTTGCCAAAAGTCTCTGATGAGGGACCTTGTCAAATGCTTTCTGAAAGTCCAGATACACAATATCAACCGAATCACCTATGTCAAACTGATTATTCACTCATTCAAAAAAAAATAACAGATTAGTAAGACAAGATCTTCCTTGTCTAAAGCCATGTGGCTGTCTCCCATTAGGTCATGACTATCTACATGCTGAGTAATTTTATTCTTTATGATGGTTTCTACCATTTTTCCCGGTACTGATGTATGCTCACGGTCTGTAGTTTCCCGGATCACCCCTGGAGCCCTTTTTAAAAATTGGTATTACATTGGCGATCCTCCAATCTTTCAGGTATTAGAGATGATTTTAATGATAGTTCACAGATTACTAATAGCAGGTCTGAAATCCTCGTATTGTCAGTTCTTTCAACACCCTTGGATGTATACCATCTGACCCAGGTGATTTGCTACTCTTCAGGTTTATCTAATAGTTGTAATACATCTTTCCGATGTATCGATATTTCCTTTCAATTCTTTCGCACCTTTAAATACCACTTCAGTCATGGGTAACATCCCTACATCTTCCTCAGTAAAGACCGAAGCAAAGAATTCATTCAGTCTCTCCGCTATCGCCTTGTCGCCTCTTAGTGCTCCTTTAACCCCTTTATCATATAATGGACCAACTGACTCACAGGGTTTTTGCTACGAATGTACTTGAAAAGTCTTTACTTCGCGTTTTTGCTTCTGCAGCAAGTTCTTCTCAAATTCTCTCTGTTGCCTGCCTTATCAATGCTTTGAATTTGACTTGCCAGTGCTTGTGCGGGTTCCAGGTTTCGTCGTTTGGCTCTTTTTTCCATTTCCTGAAAGATGCTTTTTTGGCAACAGCAGCCTCTCTGACCTCACCTTTAAACCATGCTGGCAGTTTTTTGGACTTCCTTCCACTTTTCTTAAAGCGTGGAATACGCTGGTCTGGGCTTCCAAGATAGTATTTTTCAACAACGCCAAGCCTGATGTACGTCTTTAACCTTTGCAACTGCTCCTTTTAGTTTTTTCTTAACTGTTTTCCTCATTTATCATAGTCTCCCTTTCGAAAGTTAAAAGGTAGTAACTGTGGATTTCCTTAATATCCCTCCTCCACTAATTAAATCAAAGGCGATCATGCTATGATCACTATGCCAAGTTGGCCCCAACAACCTTATCTCTTGCACTAGATCTGGTATTCCACTAAGGATTAGGTCTAAGATGGGCTTCGCCTCTGGTCGGTTCATGAACCAGCTGCTCCAAGAAGCAGTCATTTATTTCATCTAGGAACTTTATCTCCCTAGCATGTCTGACGTGACACTGACCCAGTCGATACCGGGGTAGTTGAAATCACCCATTATTATTACTGTGCTGTAACTTTTGCTAGCTTCCTTGATTTCTTTGAGCATTTCAGCATCCATTTGGTCATTCTGTCCAGGCGCTCGATAGTAAACCCCCACTGCAGTGCCTTCCCCCTTTTACATAGAATTTCAATCCATATAGATTCTACAGCAGATTTTGTTTCCTGCAAAACTTTAATCCTTTGTGACTCAATGCCCTCTCTAACATAGAGACAACCCCTCCACCAATTTGATCAGCTCTATCATTACGATATAGTTTGTACCCAGGTATCACAGTGTCCCACTGGTAGTCATCCTTCCACAATGTCACTCATATAAAAATAATATCTAACATAACCTATAGTGCTATATATTCTAACTCTCCAATCTTATTTTTAGAATACTAGAATTTGAATACACGCAGATTAGAGAATTTATATTATTCATATTAATTAGCTATTGTTAGACATGGGTAATTTAGGATCTTTAAGCTCTGTCTGCTCCATACTTGAGGGTATTTGGGCTAATTTTACTCTTTTGTGGAACCTCTCTGCTTTTGGTAGTATCCTTCAAAGATACATTCTTCCGAACCATCCGCTCTTGGGCGACTGTCGGCTTTCCCCTAATATCTAGTTTAAAAGCTGCTCGAATCTCCTTTTTAAAGGTTAATGCCAGCAGCCTGGTTCCATCCCGGTTAAGGTGAAGCCCATCCCTTCGGAAGAGCCCCTCCTTTCCCCAGAATGTTCCCCAGTTCCTAACAAATCCAAAACCCTCATCTCTGCACCATGGTCCTCATCCACACATTGAGACTCCGGAGCTCTGCCTGCCTTTTGGGTTCTGCGCGTGGAACAGAAGCATTTCGTAGAATGATACCCTGGAAGTTCTGGATTTCAACTTCCTACCTTAAAAGCCTAAATTTAGCCTCCAGAACCTCCCTACCACATTTTCCTATGTCAATTGGACCGACATGGTACCAAGACAGCAGGACTCCTCCCCAGCACTCTCTAAGAGCCTATCTAGGTGGCATGTGAGGTCCGCTACCTTCGCACCAGGCAGGCATGTCATAGTCTTGGCTTTTAGGGATCATCATAAATTTGTTGATACCACTTCATGGTTTAGAGGGGAATAGTGTTTAATCTATTAATCAGTTCATCAGGCAGTCCTGTTAGTCTATAGAGTCCCAAAAAGGGATTGTAGTTTGGTACAGTAGCCTCAATTGTTAAATGTAGAAGAAGAGCTGAACTGTCCAAACCTTTTCATCTAGAAGTATTTCAATATTTCATTATCTTGTAAAGAATCACAGGCATATTTGTGGAAGGAATGATGGTTTCTAGGTTCTTAAAAGTTTTGGATTTTCTTGCACATCATGAAGTTCATATTATATTTTTCTTCTAATATGCAGAAATGGAGGACTGAAGGAGTGAAAGGGTTGTCAGTATTTTTGCTAATTTTTTGGTGGAATTTCAATTGCAAACTCAAAGTTGGTTCTGTAGTTTTACTTGACTAGGGGAGATTTCAAAACTTCTCTTCTGGGTATCAGAAATTATCTGGCAATGAGGACAGCTGAAAAGGAGTCTCTCGTTCATAATGATTGATTCCAAAAACAGTAATAGCAGCAAATACAGTAATGAAAATAGTGATGCTTTCACAGCAGCATATTTGTTTCACAGCAATGTTCTTATTCTTATAACAAAGCTCATATAATTTCCCTAACAAAACCTAACTACCATTTTATCATCAGGTTATGTGAAGAACCAGTGTTCGAGCACCCCAAAGTTGCCAGAATAAGTGACCACAAGGAAGAGAATGGTAGTGGTGGTTGGTAACTCTCTTCTGATGGGTACTGAGGCATCCATCTGCCGACCATATTGATGTCCAGAGAGGTATGCTGTCTGCCGGGTGCCAAAATCCAAGATGTTACAGAAAGATTGCAGAGACTCATCAAGCCACGGACTATTACCCAATATTGCTCATCCATGTCAGCACAAACGATACTGCCAGTTATCCCTCTGAGCATATCAAAAGTGACTTCATGGCTCCGGGACAGAGGTGTGAAAGCAAATAGATGTACAGGTGGTGTTCTTCAATCCTCCCTGTTGAGGGTAAAGGCCAAGGCAGAGAAGCTCGCATCCTGGAGATAAATGCATGGATGGTGTCATAAAGGTGTTTTGGATTCCTGGACCATGGGATGCTATTCCAAGGGTTCCAGAGCAGAGATTGTGTCCAATATCCAAGAAGGGTCAATGTGTCTTCAGTAGAAGACTGGCAAACCTACAATGAAGAGGGCTTTAAACTAGATTCATTGGGACTGGGTAAATGGGAGGGAGGAGTAGCCTAGTGGTTGGGGCAAGGTAACTTCAGGGTCCGGAAGGTTGGGGGTTTCAACTCACACTAGAAGGAACAGCAACCTGGGCCGGAAGGACTGGGTTTTTCTAGTCCCACAGATGATCCTTTATGGTCTGGGCAAGCCAATTACACGACCCTCCACTGCCCATGTTCCCTGGTAAGTATTAGTGTATGGTGTCTCATAGCCTCGCAACGTTAAATGGATCCCCCAATTGTGTTGTGATCCGCTTTGATTGAAGGTTTACAGGCGGTATTACAAAAAACTGTTCTAAATACATAAATAAATAAAAATTAGAGAACGCTCACAGATGAAGAACCACAAAAACAGGAACAGAAATAACAATTTTCAGAGTTGAGACTGTATCGTGACGGAACTAGCCTAAAAACTAAAAGTAAGACAAAAGCGATGGGGCCAGATGGGCGCATCCAAGGGAATATTGAAGAAGAAGAAAATTGGGGATGTTCTAGCAGCTCCAATAACTGACCTTTTACAATGCCGCTTTGGAGTCGGGAGTGGTGCCAGAGAACTCCCTTAACACAACCAAATGGACCAGTAATGGAATGTGGTTGAAAACTACAGGTCAGTTAGTTTTAACCTCGATTTTGAGTAAATTATTGGAAGCGCTGTGTAGGAAAGAGAAACATAGGAATGAAGTTTATGGAGTCCAATGGGGGATCAACTGTATCCAAGGCAGCATGGATTTCACCAGACAAATTTTGTCAGGACAAATATGATTTTTTTTTTTTTTTTTTTTTTTGATTTCTTTGACTGGATGAGGGAGTTGTGACCAAGGGAGAGCCCTAGATGTGGTGTATTTACATTTCAGTAAAGCCTTTGACACCATTCCGCACAAAGCTACTTTATAAACAAAACTGAGCACCTAGGGATGGACCCCTGAAGTTACTGCTTGAGTTAGAAATTGGTTTTGAGTGGAGACAAAGACGGCGGACAACCCCGAGGGGGTACATATAAATTATCGCTCACTATGAGAGAGAAAAGTTACCAGTGGATTGTACCACAGGGATCTTGTCTTGCTCCGATTCGTTTTTTAACATCATCGTTAGTTGGATTTTGGCAGAAATAGGCTGGGTTGGGTAAAGTTTGCCTCTTTGCCAGATGATACCAAAACTCTGCTTAACGAGAAATAGCCTCCCGGGAAAAGGTGTAGATAACATGAGGAGCGGATCTACTGTAGCTAAGCTTGAAGAATGGTCCAAGAATTTGGCAGGGCTGAGATTTAATGTTAAAAACAATGCAAGGTTCAAGCATTTAGGCTGCATCAATCCAAGGGAGCGATACAGTATAGCGAGAGGTGAAGTATTTCTGTCCACAAAAGAAAGACACGGGACCTGGGCATGCTTGTGTCTGCGCTCTTAAAGTAGCTAATCAGGTAGAAAAGTTGACGGTTGAAATCTAGAAGGATTGCTTGGGGGCTGCATAGGGCGGAAGGCACTGGCCAGAAGAAGACACGGAAGGGCTAGTGTCTCTGTCTCAAGTCTTTCGTGTGAACCTCAATTTGGACACTATTGTGTGCAATTCTGGAGACCTTCCAAAGGATATAAACAGGGTGAAGTCGGTACAGAGGGTGGGTTGCCCTAAAAATGTTAGTGGTCTTCGTTTATAAAGCATATGAGGACAGACTTAAGGATCTTAATATGTAGACCTTTACAGGAAACCTACTAAAAAAAACCGTAGAGAATCCCCCTTAAAAGTACATTGAATGTTAAAAATTCCAAAAACAAAATGTCCCCTTAGAACATTATATTAATTTTCTGTGGTCGCGAGCCAGTCGGCACAGTGTAAAGAAGTTCTCAGTACACACCTGCAATCTATCCTTTTAATCAAAAACTTAAAATCAACCAGACTTTTATATGTTAAGCCGAAAATGGAACTTAGCTTCATTGATGCTTGTCATTTGAAGAAAGCCCAAAAGCAGCTTTAAAAGATCCTGCCAGCGATTACTGCCGAATTGACACACGTGCCACACGTTTCTGGTTTATCCCAATTCTTCCAAAACCCCTGCTTCAGGGTACATTCATTGCTGGCAAAATGCAAAACTTCAATGCAAAAACTAAATGGCTTAAACCAGCAGATAGATTGGGTCACACTATCATTAAACTTCATTCATAAGCTCCTCTACACCGTCGTCCAATGGTGTCTCCAGGCTTAGTGGCATTTCACCTATTGGCCTAAGGTGATTGAGTGTTCTAATTGGTGGTCAGCACCATCGTTCTGGCTTCTAAATGAACATCAGATGCCGAAGTTTATAGGATTGAGAAGAGGTTCTCACATTGAAGTTTTGCCTCCCCATTTTCTGTGAATGAACCTTGGCCAGATTAAGACGTTTTTTTTGGAAGTGATTGTGGGGGCGGCAGGTCGGCAAGGAAGGTCCCCGCACAAAAACGCTGCTAATCCAACGAACAGAAATGTGATCCATCCCCCGATTACAAATGGTTAGAGCCTGGAGGGGTTAAACAATTATGGTGGAATGGGAGAGTGCAGGTATCGCATTAAAGTTTAGGAGGCGTTAGAACAACAACATGAAGTGTGATTGATATAGTATTGAGATCGGCTTACCTGAAAATGGAAAGGTTTAGAAAAAAAAAAAAAAAAAATATGTGACGCAGGTTTCATTCACAGAAAAAGAAAAAACTTTGTCTGACGCTATAGCACGTGGACTCATGTGTTTTTAAACCCCGAGTCTTTGTTCAGCTCCCGCTATTTTTTGCGCATAGCGCTCTGAAAGAAAAACTGACTAGCGTTGGAAGAAGGACAATCATTAGCTTCGCCACAGGCTCTGAGAAAAATGCATGTCTGGTTAAGCATACCTTTTGTAATTGTGCCTTTTCTTGAAATCGTTTGGGTTTCATAACGAGATGGAACGCAAAATAATTCCTTATTCTCCATCCATAGAGAGTGTTGGACATAATAGCCCCCTGGAATGAAGAAGTGAAAAACGCAATACTGTGGCCAAGGAGGTAGGGTTGGGGATTGTTCAGTCATTCACAATTTTTGTAGCTAAGTAAAATCTTCCTAACAGTCTTCGAGAGGAATACTAAGAATAGTTTTGATGGTTAAATGCTGCTTAACAGGGCATTCCTTTAAGAACCAAACTAGATATGGTCATTGATGCAAACAGGCAACATGAGGTAACATTACCTTTGGATTAGTGACGATAAAAGTCTGAGAGCCATCTGGTTCTTCTTCAGCTGAAACACCTGTATATCTAAGTAAAAGGGTGGTTTTGAAGACCGGTAACAGCGATGGTAAAAATAGACTATTGGTCTTACTATTATTTGGAGGAGTTTACATACTTTTAGTCTTGGATTTACTATGTGGAGTCATCTGAAGCTCTACAGTTCAATTTGACCAAACAATTAAGCAGAATACTCTGTGTACTAAAAACCTGTTCTGATGACATCAGGCTGACTTTTGAAATAGACAAAATGGTGGACGGCAACTTTGTTTAGATGAAAAATTAAGAAAAAACTCAGGAAAACATCTCACTGGTAAGGGCTATGACATCAAGGACCTTGGAGGAGGAAGGAAAGGAAAGCCGACCACTCAAGCAGAATGGATTACTGAGAGAAAAGATCAGTAAAGAATATAACAGTATGGGGTGAGTTCCTTTTCTATTCCTCAAAACATCCAAGAGTAGATGCCCAGGTGACATGATTTAGGGCGGGGTGTGTGGAGTGAAGCATGAGGTGTCTCCAAAGCACATTCAGCACATTCATCTATCAACCTAGAACAATAGCTTGCGTGTGGGCGCCAGGGTATCTGAGAACGTGGTAGTTACCTTAGGAATTAGTTGAGGGCATACATTTTCAGTGATTTCAGGAAACACGCTGTCATATAGCAGGGCTTGTGTGTCTTTGAACAACCAGGACAAAAGTTAATGTGGAAAAATGTAAAGGTTATGCACCAAAGTCAAGGTGTGTGTCGCACCATAGAATTGATACAGAGGCATTATAATAGCCTTTGTTTTATTCTCCATTCCTTTCCTTATAGTTCCTAGCATTCTATTTCCTTTCTTGGCTATCTCTGCACACTGGGCAAAGGGTTTCAAACGTAATTATCCCCACGATGACAACTAAATCTTTTTCCTGGGGTGATGGTTTCCAAGGTTGGGTACCTTGCATCAGTGGGGGGGGTGGGTGGGAGTGGGTGGGGGGGGGGGGGGGTGGGGGTGGGGGTAACCCCCCCCCCCCCACAAAGTTTGGGTTGTTCTTTCATAGGTGCATAACTTTGCACGTGTCCACATTAAAATTTCATCTGCATTTGGACTCCCAGTCTTCCAATTTATGAAGGTCCTCTTGCAATTTTATGTTTAACAATTTTGAATAATTTGGTGTTCATCTGCAAATTTGGATTACCTCACTCGTTATTCACATTACCAGGCCATTTATGACTATGTTAAAAAGCAGTGGACACCAGCACAGATACCTAGGGTACTCCACTATTTGACTTTATCCCATTGAGAAATTGGCCATTAGCCCTACTCTCTGTTTATTTTAACCAGCTCCTGAAGCACAATACTACCCTGCTCCAATTCCATTACTTTTTAATTTTTGCCAAGAGCCTTTCATGGAGCTAACCTTGTCAGAGGCTTTCTGGAAAAATCCAGATACACTATATCTTTTAAAAACTGGCTTCACCTTTGTCTCTTTATTCACACCTTTCAAACAAATATAAACACAATTAGTAAAGACAAGACTTTCCTTGGCTAAATCCATGTTGGCCTTTATGCCATTAAACCAGGACTATATACATGAGCAGTAAATTTTATTCTTAGTAAAATGACTTTCTACCATTTTGACCTGTACTGGATGTCCGGACTCACCGAGTCTATAGTATTCCCGGAGTACCTCTGGAACCCTTTTTAAATATTGGTGGTACATTGGCAATTCTCCTCTCTTCCGGTACAAGGGATGATTTTAATGATAGTTAACAGATTAATAATAGTAGGTCTGCAATCTCCATAAATTCAGTTCATTCACACCCTTGTCGACTGTATACCATCTGGTCCAAGGTGATTTGCTACTCTTCAGTTTATCAAATAGTTCGTAATAAGCTCTTCCCAGTTTGTTGTTATTTCTTTTAATCTTCTGATATATCATCTTTATATACCCATTTCAGGCCACAGGTAAATTCCCTGCATCTTCTTCAGTAAGAAAGACAAAAAGCAAAGAATTCAGTCTCCTTCAATTATGGCCTTATCCTCACTTAATGCCCATGTCTTACACCTCTATAATCCGATGGTCCAGCTGGCTCTCATATGTTTTGCTACAAATAATACTTTGGAAACAGTTTTTATTATATGGTTTTGCTTCCAGGCTAAGCTTTTTTTAAAATGTCTCTATTTGTCTGACCTTATCAATGCCTTGGCATCAAACTTGCCAAGGGCTGTATGTTGTTTCCGATTTTCGTCATTTAACATCCTTATCCTTCTCCTGAAAAATGGCCTTTTTTTGCGGAGCAACAGCATCTCTGATCTCAGCTTAAACCATACTGGCAGTATTTGGGCCTGCCTTCCACCTTTCTCTAAAGAGTGGAATTGAATGCATCTGTTCTGGGCTTCCAGAAAAGAACAATACCTTTTAAAACAATGCCCACACCTTTATGGTAAACCTTTGAACCTTTGCAGCTGCTTCTTTTACTCTTTTCTTGGCTATTTTCCTCATTTTAAGTATAGTCTCTCAATTCGGAGGAGTTAAATGGTAGTAATGTAGATTTCCATGTAATCCTTCTTTAAGTTATTAAATCAAATGTGATCATGCTACGGAGACTATTGCCAAGTGGTCCCAACACCCTTATCTTTCAGCTCTGATAAGCAAGGACATCTGGATTACTTTTATCTTAACTGGAACCTATGTTAATGTGTTCTAACTTCCCTCTTTTGCTAGTATCCTTCAAGGGAAGGCTGATGACCGACTCAAGGATGTAGGAGGCTGGGTTTTTTTTTTTAAACTGCAGCAGTGAGTGGACACTGTATAGCTATAGTATGAAGTGATTGCCTGCTGCAGGTTTGGAGGGGCTGGGAGCACAATGCAGTCTGTAACTGCCATGGCAAGAGTGCAGGATTTGGAGAAGATGCTGGACTGTGGAGGAGGGGGGGGAAGGGAAGAATTGGATGCTGGGGCCCCAGGGGAGAAGAGGATAATAGAGGAGGGAAGACAGCTGGAGTGATGGGGGCAAAATGATGGACTAGTTTGACTGGCAGGTGAAAGGCGATGTTGTGAACATGGGGTTGATACTGATAAGGGCTAGAAGACAAAGGAGAGTAAGGAGCTGGATATAGGGGAGGGGGGAAAGGGAAACTAGGGAGACAGAAAGAGATAAGAGAGCTGAACATGGGAGGGAAAGAGAGACAGGAGATTGCTTGAAATTGGAGGGGGGTTGGTACTGGGTGCAGAGGAGCGAAGGGAGAGGGGGAAGAGGAGCGAAAAAGGAAAGGAGCTGATGGGATCCTGTGTGGGGGTCACAAAGTTACTGGTGAGACTGACAGGTAGTAAAATATAAATAGGGGGTGGGGCTTAGGGACACAGCAAAAGAGAGGAGAGGAGGCTACTGGACATGAGAAGGCGGGAGACTAGACGAAGAAAAGGCCTGGGCATGGGGGAAAGGGGACCTGAGGGAAAACTGAAAGAGGATGCCTGGACAGGTGTAGGATTGAGGGGATGGGGGATGAGGGAGGGAAAGGAAGCAGACAGACAGGGAGGGATACCCGACAACATGAGCGAGAAGAGAGAAAAAGAGGGGGGCCCTGGGTGGGGGAGAGAGTCTGGAGAAGGAGGAGATTTAGGACACGGGGAGAAAGAAGGAAGAGACAGGGGCGGAGATGTTTAGGGAAAGACTGGGGAATAAGAGGACCTGGGAAAGAGGAGAGAGGAGAAGAGATGGGGACCTGGGTCGAGAGCTGAATGGAGGAGGGGGGAAAGCTGGTGGTTAAATGCAGTAGATAACAGCGGAGAATGAAAACAAAATGGGTAAAAGGAGAAGGAAGAAGAAAAACTGAAAAGAAGAGATCAGTATTACAGATTGATATTCGGTGATGAAACTGAAGGCAGGAGAGGAGAAGCAAGAAAACCCCCCAAAAAAAACAAAACAAAAACAAAAAAAAAAATCGCCAAGATAGACAGCTGACCATGGAGGAAAACAAGAGTACAGGGAAGGAAGAAGAGCAAAGAAAACCAAGGACCCTTGGCCCAAAGTGATTAGGAAAAAATTAAAATAGACCAGAAACAAGTAAACACGAGGGACAACAAAAAAAAAAAAAAGGGGGGAGGAAAAAAACAAAAAAAACAAACAAAAAAAAAAAAAAAAAAAAACAAAAAAAAAAAAAAAAAAAAAAAAAAAAAAAAAAAAAAAAACCCACAAAAAAAAAAAAAAAAACAAAACAAAAAAAAAAACAAAAGCACAAAAAAAAAAAACACAAAAAACAAAAAAATAAAAAAAAAAAAACAAAAACAAACAAAAAAAAAAACAGACAACACAAAAAAAAAACAAAAAAACAAAAAAAAAAAAACAAAAAAAAAAAAACAAAAAAAAAAAAAATAACAAACAACAAAAAACAAAAAAGAAGGTTACCAAAAATACCCACCCCACAAGATTTTCTATTCAGTGATTGGAAATAATGTGAGCTTTCGGAATGGACATCTGCTAGGAACCACTGTTTGGCTTAAATATAGACTCGGGAACCAGCTCAAGCGCAAAAACCTTGTGAGCGGAACCTCCTAAGCCCACTATAAAGTTATGCTTTTCTTCAGGCTTCAGAAAACACACAACCATACTGCCTCTGGTCACTTAGCCCGCGCACCAAATGCACATTACAGTGATCTTAAGATACTGATCCCCCTGCATGCGGCAATACACTATCCGGAAGACAGTACAGCCACCCCCCCCCTCACACCCACATGCCACTGTCCCCAACACTAAACCCTGGCAGACCCACTGCCCCCCGATGCTCAGTCCCGCACACTGCATGTGTTCAAGCAGCTGTGTTCATAACTTCCAAGCCTGTATGTGTTAGGCATGTTCGAGTACATATTTATGTACATTTGAGTGATAATTTTTATTTGGAGTACTATCTGGGGGGTCCACAGGGAATTTTCAGCTGCTAAAATGGTGTCACACCAGACAAAGATTTGGGAAGCAGTGCCTCTATAGATTTATTCCCAATTTACAAAGCGATTTTTTTATTCATATCACACTGTGTGTAAACCTTTTCAGTGCACATTATAGTTGTTTTAATATATTCATCCATAGGTTAAGGCATATTAGATCAGTTTTGTGTGCACTACACGAGGGTAAATTTTGGAAAATCCCTGCGGAGTTAATACACATTAACAGGCAATGTTATTTCCAAGCCTATTTTATAAAATAAAGTACTGTCAGGTGGTCAGCCTCCCGCCTAGGGCTAGGAGGGCTGGCCTGCCATGCTGGCCGATAATCAGAAAAGTGAGACAACACCTTTCTTCTTTCGCAATGCCTCTTGGGAGCTGTAGTCCCTTTTTAGACCTCTCATAAAGGAATAGTTATGAGTGGATGTGTTTAAGGCAAAAAGGACAAGGAAAGTTATCACCTCACATTAGGACTTAGTGTAGAACCAAAAAATTAGGAGAAGGTCCAGGTGTTTGCTTGAGGATTATTTACAACAAAATAATGGTAACTGCTTTTCACACTCTGTGGTCAAAAACGTGCGGTGCCTTTTATAAAGTAAAACCAAGATGGTGAAAAACCAAACAGTTCCTTCTGGTCAAAGTAAAATAACTTATTTTCCTTTTGCTGTTTCACAGCTCTTTAATCAAAGACTTAAAACAGTGACGCGCTATCATCGGCTCCTAAACAAAGAGTGCAATCCATTGCAACTTCAGATATATCATTTAAAATTACAGTCCGTTTGCATTATCATCCAGACAGGATTTACTGAGCTTGGCTGACCAGCTGTTACTACTGTGTTTAAGGTAACTTCCCTCTGCAAACTTTGATGTGTTACTCCTCTGTATTAACAATTCTAGACAGCAGAGGGTTGAAATACCTGTGGCTGTGGAGCTTCTTCTCTGACTCTCATCTAGTTCCTTTCAGTTAGTTATAAGGAAATGCTCTGTGATAACTCTGTTTGGGTAATTCCTGACTAGAGCCACACCCGGGACTCTCTGTTTCCAGGGTAGAGCTGCTGAACCCTCCCATGCTTTGGTGCTGGGTCTCCCCTTGTGAAATGAAAAATATCTGAAGCCTTTCCTCAGGCAGTAAGGAATGAAGGGCTCACTGTGCTTCTGGCCCAAGGCTGGTTCCTGGCAACAGGCGGTGCTTTCACACCTTCTAGTCTGCCGGAGCTTATCTCCCAGAACGGCAGGTAGGTTCTTTGACCAAATCTCCCATTCTCGTAGGGTTCCTGAAAGACCTCGCCAACCACGTCTCCAAGGAGCTCTTTCCTCTTGCTCCCTCTCTGGCTTCCTGCTGTGCTTCTCTTGTTTTGTCCCGCTGCCCCTCCGTTGCTCCACAACCAGCGTTTATATTTCTGTTCCCTGAGGCTTGGCTCTGCCTTTCTGAACAGGTGTGAGTGATTCAAGCTCCAGGCTTGCTGCTACGTCAGATCTTGGTGTTGTCAGATCAGCTACTATATCCCTCCGTTTGTCTTTCTCTTGTAAACAGTGAGATATGTGTGCTGGCTGACTGTCAGTTTTAAAGGTACCTTTTCCTTTCTTTCTATTTCCATGGGCTCGATAGGGGCTTCTACATCACAGTAAATGAATGCTTTATTTTAAAAAGGGGAACAGTGGGGGGATGTGAGTGGGTGTGAAAAAACACATGTCAAACTAATTGTCTGCAATTACACCTGCACTATGCCCGTGCCTAGATTTTAAGAACATGGATAAGTTATAGCATTTATGACTTAACATGAATACAATTTGCACTCTGCCCAAACTGTTGCCTGTGCACACCCACATTGAAAGGCACACATGGATAAGGTGATTAACACGCTCGATTACAGGATAGTACCTTCCTAAAGTAAATGTCACGCACCTAAGTCCTTGAAAATAGGTGATAGGCACATTCTTGGCACATAGCTTTATGCCGGCGACTTATAAAATCGCCCCTAAACATTTTAAGGTACACTAACAAACTGAATATGCGTAACAGATGCAGTTCTCTAGACATTCTATTTGTCAGACCCAGGCCAGGGATGCTGAATTCTAATGGTTACTAATGGGGTAGGATACCACCAAATTCACACACACAATTTATCATTTTGAGTATCGTATCATTTAGACCTGCTACAGGAAATGATGGATGACTTGGATCTAGCATGATGGATAGATAACTCCCAGATACAATAAAACCCAACTCTGCTTGGGCTGGTGATTTCAACCTTCAAATTCAAACAGGAGTTTATCTTAATTAGGAGTTTAAGAATGATTCTTTATGCCCAGCCATTATTGGCTCAGGGCTACTTAATCAATATAATTCTAATGCTCCAATCGGGGGGGCCCCAGATATAAAAGGTTATAGTCTTTTCTTGGGTCTTTTTGCACAATGTAGGCAACGTATGATAGAGTATGATTAATTTTGATGTCATCCCATTAGTGAGGTTTGTCTGATCAATCTCAGATAGCTTTTGTATTTCTATGACCAGGAGTAATTCAAAACACTGAAAATGTTGAAACAATTGTTTTAAGTATACCGAAAAGATCTTCTCTCTATTACCAAATGTTAGAGGCTTTTGATTGTGCTTCGCGTTGTCATAGCGGATAAGACTCCTGATTGCCTAGTGGAAGAATGATATGACTAAATCAAATTATCTTTCTTTTTTTTTTTTTCTTCTTGAACAGGAAAGTGATGAATAAAGATGATATTATAGACAATTATCTAAGATGTGATGGAAAAAATTTTGTTAAACAGTGTTCTTTTGAAATGAAAAAAACTCTAATATGGGGCCAAAATTGCTCCTGAAACAACCAAAAACACGTTCTTTGGCATTAAAAATCACCACTTCTTACTTCAGATTCAGAAATTGCCAATCTTTTTACAGCAGAGAAGGGAAGATTGATTTGAATGTTCGTTAGCCCAGTGAAGTGCTAGGTGGAATGGAGGAGCCAGCATTAAATATGGTAGATTAATCCCTGTCCCCCCCCCCCCCCCAAGAAAAAACAGTCATGTTTCAACTTCCACGCCCACTCTCTTATGATCTCAGGCAAGCTACTTAACCCTTCATCACCTTTAGGTATTTAGATTATAAACTCTGGGAAATAGGAGGGAATGCCTACTCTTAGTCTGAATGTAACTTGCCCTTTGATCTTCTGAAAAAGGTGTGAAATAAATCTGATTTCATTTGAAGAAAGGTGATAAAGAAAATTTTCGAAGGTATCTAAGATGGCTATGATAGAAACATTTTATAGAAAGCCATTACTTTGAAAGAAACTATTGCTTTAGTCCAGAATTTTGTAGTAGGTTGCTTTTTAATACTATACGAACAAGGGTAAGTCAATGTTGTGGTGAGATGAAGATTAGAAGAGTTCTTTGAGGAGTAAACTAACTTTTCCTACTGTGTAATAGGAAATATTGAGACATGAGAAAAACTTGGTTAAATATACAGAGCAGTAAGAAGTTCAATTAGTTATAGGATGAAGGTCCTTACTATCTTATCAGAAAGTAACGTCCTATTCAAAGGAAACTCTGAAACCTATAGGCAGTATGATGCACCATATTCCTGCTGGGTGTTGTGAAAGAGTGGAGGCAGTTGTTTGGGGACGAGGGTACATGTGCAAGGGCAATTGATGAGGTGATAGGAAGATGTAGGGGCAGGTTTTGGGGGTGGGCCATTTTGTGAGGTGGTGGGGTAGTTGTGGGAGGTTGTTTATTGGGGTGTGGCACCGTGAGTTCCCATGACGAGCCAGATAGCCAGGGGGGGATAAGAAATATTCCTCCATGGCTAGACCATCCCTCAGCACAAGGCAAAAAGAGGACAGAGCCCTTGCCTACAGCTAGGGGAGACCCCAGGTTGATGGAAAGCCAGTACACTCAGTCCCTTGTAGGCAGGAAAAATCCCTGAGTTCCCGTAGCCTGGGAGACAGCGGGAGGGAGCAGAGGACCTACAGTATCCCTTGAAGAATAATCACTATGTGCTCCCTCCCAGCAGCCAATCACTGTCCAAGAGGGAGTTAACTGTTGCTCAGGAAACCAAGGGAGAGGTTAAGGATGGGGAGTTTTCCTGGAATGTGGGGGCCCAATGCTCACAGCCAAAATAAGAGGGATTTAAACTTTCTGAAGTGCCTCTTGTGTGGCAGCCTGCCTTCCCCTGAGGGGGTCATTTGGACGAGATGGAAGCCTAAAAAAGGATCCTACTTGGCCTACCCGCAGTAGGCAAAGAAATGAAGGTAAAATGGGCCAGAGTAGACTGCAAACTTTATTTCTGTCATTTTCTTTGCTTGATTGTTTAACCATGGGAGTACCGATGGGGTCAAAAATGACCCCATTGCAAGTTTCACAACGCGTATCTCGAAAACTAGTTGTTCAAGAATGCAATCTTTTATGACTTTTCCCATGTCAATATTCTCTTTATCTAGCGCCATGAGAGGAATAATTTTCATCCGATAGGTGATTGCTAGTGCTGAATTGGCAGCACAGAGTAACAGTGGGGTCATTTTTGACCCCAGTTGCTTACGTACGGTTTGGATAGTGATACAATTTGCAGTTTTGTGAATTTTTTGATCTGACAAAGGTATTTATCATTAATTATGTATCATTTATTTTTTGTACTCTTATTTTATGAAAATTACACATTTTCTGTAATTGATATCATACGTTCTCTCATTATTTCCGATGAAATTCTAAAGGCTTTCAGCTCGTTTCATCACAATTATTGTACACCTATAGTAAAACTGCTTTGCGTTTTATTCAACTTTATCTTTATTTATTTTAGGTTCTTGTTTATGATGTCAAAACGAAAAGTATTCAGCTGCCCAAGTAAGAGAAATATTGCAACGAGATGCTGACAGTGACGGCTCTGAGTCGTCTGATGATGTAGCATATTCAGCAAGCGAAGAAGCATATCAGCCAAGTTCGGGCGATAAATCTGATGATGACAGTCATGATTCAGGATGGCAACAGCAGTTGGTCGCAAGTGAATATGAGACTGATGGTGAGCCAGTAACATCGCCTGCAGCAAAGAGTCACGGTACAGGTCGAGGCAAAGGTCGAGGCTGTGCTGGACGGGGAAGAAGGCAGGAGTCCTCGGTGTCAGTATCATCTGTGAGGAATCTTAGTTGTGGTCATAGAGGAGCTAAGAGGTCATCAACTATAGGCACAGATGTTGCCATGGAAAGCTATGTATCTAAGGATGCCACATCATGGAACAGGAAAAACCTATAAAGCAAGCTGCTGGAAGAAACGCCAGAGCTAATGTCATGCCCGTACAATAAGGTCCTACAAGATATGCTGTACGCATGTTGATGGCCCTCTCGCAGCATTCCACTTGTTCATGAGGAAGAACTTATTGAATGAAATCATGATGTGGACGAGCAAACAAGGAAGGACACATTTATGACGACACCTGGAAAGATTTGACAGATGGAGAATTTCAACGTTTTCTTGGACTTCTGATCCTCTCAGCGTGTACAAGTCACGAAATGAATCCATAGTTCAGTTGTGTAACCTTGAAGATGGTCATTTCTGTTTTCAGCAAAAATATGGCCCGTAACCATTTTCAGCTAATTTCTTGTGCTCTCAGATTTGATGATGCAACCAACAGACATGAACAACGAGGCGTGGATTAAGCTTGCTCCAATCAGACACATTTTTGATACCTGGGAGGCAACTCTGAGTGACGCCTTTGTTCCTGGTGAAAATGTTACCGTGGATGAGCAACTGATGAAAGTTCGTGGCCGTGTTCCATTCAGACAATATATTCCCAGCAAACCTGGGAAATATGGCATAAAGCTATGGATGTTGTGTGACACGTGCAACATCATATGTTCTGCGTCGTCAAGTATATATAGGAAGGGAACTCGGACAAAACAGGGAACAGAATCAGGGTGAAAGGGTTGTGCTGCAACTCACTGAAGGATTGATGCGATCTGGCAGAAATGTTACTGTTGACAATGTCTTCTGCAGTTTATCCCTGTCACGGAAATTTTCTTAGAAAAACAAATGACACTTTTGGGGACAATTCGAAAGAAAAACAGAAAAGGAATTACCTCCAGAATTTGTAACAGCAAAAGGCCGAGAGGTATTCACTTCACTGTTTGCCTTTTGCGATGATGCCACTTCTGGTTTCCTATTGCCCGAAAAAAGGAAAAGTGGTTGTTCTTTCTGAGCAGTTTGCATGATCAAGAAGAAGTAGAGAACACACGTCCAGACAAAAAAACCCATGTATGATCTTGGACTATAATTTCTAGTAAAGGTGGAGTAGATACGGCAGATCAAATGTTGAGCACGTATACAACAAAACAAATGACAATACGCTGGCGAGTGACAATCTTCTACAACATGTTGGATATCAGTGCTTTTGAACGCCTTCATTGTTTGGATGTCACTAAATCCAGAATGGCAGTCCACGTCAAAGCACAGACGTCGTCTATTACTCTTGGAATTAGGAAAGCAGCTGCTTCAGAGTAATTGCAGCGAGACTTCCTCCAGGCATTGAAGAAGCCACTGATGCTTTCTGCAATGCGGGATCCCAAAGAAAAGGGCAAGGTGTCCACTGCTGTTCTAGAGAAAAAGACAAGAAAGGCAACTTAGTTTGCACCTCCTGCAAGTGCAATGTTTGCAAAGAACATTCAGAAATTGTCTGTGTCTCATGCAAATGACTGTAGCACTTTACTGTGTTCATCAAGTGCATGCAAAAACTGCTTTTCATGGCCACTCTTCTTCAATGTAATTTTATGATAAAGCATTAAATTTCAAAACATTTAACCTTCATATAATAAATAATTAATTCAGAATATATTTTGTCTGTTTAGTTTAAAATTTTCATGGTTAACAATTAAAATTTGTCGTGGGGTCATTTATGACCCCAACGGTATTCAGTGTGTTGCAAAAAATCTCGGCAATGCCAGGGTTAAGGGTGGTGCAAGAGGGAGGCGAGACAAGAGTAAGTCAAAGCAATGTGAGTACCTGCCTTCCCTTCTAACCGCACGGTTTGAGCTATAGTAGCTATTTTTTTGTTAGGGGCTGAGAAAGGGGATCAAGGTTTCTTTCTGCTTTTGGTGCTTTGCCTGGTGGATTAGGCGGGACGGAATTTTATGTTTACTAGAAAACAGTGAGGGTGGGGGAATAATCCCCAAAATGACACTTTGCTTTTGTTTGTTTGTTTTTTTTGGGAGAACTGAAACTGTGTGTTGTGGCTGGGACTGCCTATTTCAGACAGCCACCGTAGTAAGGATTCATTTAAAGGGCCAGGGCTTTTCAGGAGCAGGACTGGGTGTGTGCCTAGGCCCCAGCCGGAACTGTAACAGATTTTGTTTTTTTTCCTTCAGTTTTCTTCTGACCCCCCTGGGGATTTGTTTCAAGTTTTGGTTGGAAGGTTGTCTGACAGAACTGGCAAGATACCAAGGGACTTCTCCAGAGATCACTGTTCCCAGTCTTATTCCAGTGCTGTTGCCTGCTTTTTTTCTGCACAAGCTTGTGACACTTGCATAAATATGACCTGGAGCAGTCTGCACAGTGGTAGACAGACCAGCACCTGGTTACAGGGGGCAGTTTGTGATATGGTGAGGCAGCTGTAGGAGTGTAGATTTTGGTTGATGAGGCAGTTTTCAAGGTCATGAGACCACTGCAGAAGGTTCTTTTTGGGTTCAGGACAGTTACTTAGGTGGTAGGGCAGTTGCAGGGTGTAGATTTTAGGGGTGGAGCAGTTTGCAGGGTGATGAGATGTGGGGGAGTAGAGGGGGTTTTTTGAGTGGGGCACTTGTGGGGCACTACATTTTGCAAACGGAGGCAGTTTTTTGGGATGGAGGGGAATATGAGGGAAATTGGTGAGGGGTTGGGCAGTTTAAAGTGGCATTTAAAGTGGCATTTTTTGGAGGTAGGTCATTTTGTGATGTAGCAAGATGGGGCAATTTGCAGGGTGATGAGGCAGTTGTGAGAAGTCCTTTTTGTGGTGAGGACAGCTATTGGTGTGGTAGGGCCATTGTGGGGATGTAGTTTTTTGGGGGCAGGGCAATTTGCAGGGTGATGAGACAGTTGTGGGGGCTGTGGGGGGTATTTTTTGTGGTGGCACTTGGTGACGGTTAGTAGGGCAGTTGCACGGGCGGGGTCTTTTTGCGGGTGGGGACAGTGTATGGAACGGTGGGACAAGTGAGAGGAGGGGTATTTTTGGTGGCGAGGGCAGTTTGAGGTTTGGGAGAGTAGAAAAAAGCGAGAGGGAATTTGAAAGGACCTGAAGACTGGAGGATCGCCAATGTAACACCAATTTTTAAAAAGGGTTCCAGGGGTGATCCAGGAAACTACAGACCGGTGAGCCTGACATCAGTACCGGGAAAAATGTTAGAAACCATCATAAAGAATAAAATCACTCAGCATGTAGATAGTCATGACCTAATGGGAGACAGCCAACATGGCTTTAGACAAGGAAGATCTTGTCTTACTAATCTGTTACGTTTTTTTGAAGGAGTGAATAATCAGGTAGACAAAGGTGAGTCGGTTGATATTGTGTATCTGGACTTTCAGAAAGCCTTTGACAAGGTCCCTCATCAGAGACTTTTGGCAAACTAAAGAGTCATGGGATAGGAGGCAGTGTACTATTGTGGATCAGGAACTGGTTAAAAGATAGAAAGCAGAGGGTAGGGCTAAATGGCCAATTTTCCCAATGGAGAGAAAGGTGAATAGTGGTGTACCCCAGGGATCTGTGGCTGGGTCCGCTGCTTTTTGACATATTCATAAATGACCTGGAAGTGGAATAATAAGTGAGGTTATCAAATTTGCAGATGACACAAAACTATTTAAAGTTGTTAAAACACAAGAGGATTGTGGAAAATTGCAAGAGGATCTTGATAAATTGGAAGACTGGGCATCAAAATGGCAGATGAAATTTAATGTGGACAAGTGCAAGGTTATGCACCTAGGGAAGAAAAACCCAAACTATGGTTACACGATGCAAGGTTCCACATTAGGAACCACCACCAGGAAAAAGATTTAGGCGTCATTGTGGATACCATGTTAAAACCCTCGGCCCAGTCCTGCAGCGGCGGCCAAGAGAGCAAATAGAATGATAGGTATCATAAGGAAAGGAATGGAAAATAAAACAAAAGATATTATAATGCCTCTATATCATTCCATGGTGAGACCACACCTTGAATATTGTGTGCAATTTTGGTCGCTGTATCTTAAAAAGGATATAGCGGTTTTAGAAAAGGTTCAGAGAAGAGCCACCAAAATGGTAAAGGGGATGGAAGGATACTCCTATGAAGAAAGGCTAAAAGGTTAGGGCTCTTTAACCTGGAAAAGAGACGGCTGAGGGGAGATATGATAGAAGTCTATAAATTAATGAACGGAGTGGAACGGGTAAACGTAGATCGATTGTTTACCTTATCAGAATATAGAAAGACTAGGGGACATGCAATGAAGCTACAGGGTAAAACTATTTAAGACTAATAAAAGAAATATTTTTTCACTCAACGTGTAATCCAAACTCTGGAATTTGTTACCGGAGGATGTAGTAAAGGCTGTTAGTGTAGCTGGGTTTAAAAAAGGTTTGGACAAGTTCCTGGAGGAAAGGTCCATAAACCATTATTAAGAAGGGACCCAGGATATCAATGCTTGAACCAATACAAGCATTGTGGAACCTGTGTCCCTTGGGGAAAACTGCTAGGTACATATGACATAGATTGGCCACTGTTGGAAACAGAATACTGGGCTTGATGGACCTTGGTCTGACCCAGTATGGCATATCTTATGTTCTTATCTTATGTTCTTATGTTAATTCCCTAACTGCTGTTTCAGTGTATGTAAGTTTCTATGCTGCAGAAGCTGGAACTCCTTCTTCCATAGAAATATATTGAACTAGTTTTTTGTTGGACTTATTTCTCTGGAACCCCCAAACCGATTTGTCCTGTTTTTGAACTCAATGTGTCTTTTTACCAGTTTTTTTCCCCACATGCCAAGTTTTATCCTGTTCATTAAATTTGTGAGAGAACAGTTTTGCCCCTCGTTAGTCAGGCAGACCGACAGACAGACAAGTATTCTCCATCCCTTTTTGTATAATTTCTTCCAATTACCATTGGGTTAGAAAGAATAATAAATGTGAAAGAACAACAGTTGCAAGAGGTTATAGAGGAAAGGAATTTCCTAAATTTATGTCAGATAAGTTTTTGCCCAGGACCTGGTCTTGAAAGAACATTAATATTTTGGATCTATACATTACATAGAAGCTTAGGTAGTGGTATTCATATGCTCTTGTGGTATAAACATTTCCTGCTGTGTTTGATATCGTGAGCTATGATTTGAGGGGTTCATTGGCCTAGTGGCATGATTCTTGCTGAAGGTACAGGAGGTCCTAGGTTCAAACTCCAGGATGAGCCCAAGCCCCTCCCCCTTCAGTGCTGTAACACTATAAAAATAAGTAGTATTAGCTCAACTTATGGCCCTCAGTCTCATTGGCACAATGTATGACTGATTTTAATCCCTTTAGGGAATAATTTTTCATTCTCTTTCACATGGAAAACTATTTTATATGCAGAAATAGGTGCTTATAAAACTGTCCCGGGGTATTACATGCTGCAAATGCCTAGCACATACCTTTCTGAGGCATACACATGGACTGGCCATTTAGGCAGAGCTGATACAGAGTCGAGAGATATATACATATGTCAGAAAATATGTGCGCCTCTGTGTAAATTTAGGTGGAAATGTTATGCCTGCATTAGAAGAAGTATAGCATTGCATGGGAACTTTCAGGGAAGCAGTTATCAAATAGCTTTAGACAATAGCTGCAACACATGTGCCTGGGCTTCTTTACAGCCTAAGTACCCTGTTATAAAATGACTTTTCCTGCATGCACAAAAAACACAATTGGAATGAAAGGTTTCTGACTCAGGAGGTCCATTTTCGCTGGCAGGCCAAACACGTAGGTACATGTTTACTAAATTGCATTAGCCTTTTGCAGCTAATGCAGGGGCGATAGCTGCAAAAGCCCCATGGTAGCTGCAAAAGGCCATGGTATCTGCATAGGGCATTCCCAGCCTTTCCCTGCAGATGCCACAGAGGTTTTGTGCTTACCGTGGAGACACGTGATCCCTGCATTGGCGGGTAGCAGAGGAACTCCAGCAGTGCATGCCAGAAGCAGCTTCCACCCCTAAACAAAAAGAAGTTGGTATCAGGTATTGGTGGGGGTGGAAGCAAACAGCCCCACAGCGCCAAAATTTTAAGGTAAGCACCACAGGGCTGTTTCAGACCATTACTGCCACTGTAGGACCCAAAGAGGAGTGCCAGTAGCGGTAATAGGAGCAAACGAGGGGGATGAAGATCAAGGAATGAGGGTCACCTAGTGTGCCTCATCTCCTTGCGCCGGCCTTGATCTCAAGAGCAGGTGTAAATAACAGCACATATCTTTCATGCATTGTGCCATTCTATAAGATACAGAAAGTTGCACGCTTTATATGCTTTGCTCAAACTGCACTCCATGCACACCCACCATCGTTGCATGATGCATACAGTATTTTCAGAACAGTGACCAACTAAAATTACATGATTTACACATGCAAAATGTGCAGAATGCTAGCAATATCTTACAGAATTACCCTCATATAGCATACCACTATGATGCAGCTCCCCTGTGTCGTTTTCAAAATTATGCATTTCTACATGGAGAACATTGTGGGAAAAGATGTCTCTGTTAAGGGTACCGCACCCATCAGTCAATGTGGTTGTGTTTCATTAGAGGTGATATGAGGAGTGAGACGCAGCCGCGAATTACTGCGGCGGCGCACAGGCGCGCACGAGCCAGCCGAGGGCTCGGCAGGGAGGGGGAGGGGCGGGGGGATGGCGAAATGGGGGCGGGCAGCGAGTCACGAATAAAGGAGCGTGCTCGGGCCTGCTCGGCCTCTTTCGCCGTTCACCCCCCCCGCTTCGCTAGCACGAAGAGCAGCGGACAGCAATGCCAAAGATAAAGATAAAAGGAATGAGAGGGACAGGAAACCAAAAATCCCCAAATCCCTCAATAATTGGGTCTCGGCGTTCCACATCTTTATGAGTGTGATTATGGAGAAGGAACCGGACTCAGGCCCATACCTGACCAGGTACCTGGATACGATCACCAGGGCATATAAACAATATGGCGGATGGGCTTGGCTGAACTATGATGTGAGGTTCAGAAGAAGCATGGCCGAAGATCCCACCCTAGCTTGGCATCACCGAAATCTGGACTTGTGGTCCGAAGAAATGGCGCACAATAGGCCATGGTGTCAGGACGGGATGATGCAGCCTCTCCCAGGCACCCAATGGCAACAGCCAAACCAAAGCATGCAAGGGAGGCCAGCTAATCAATGGGCGGGAGGCGGGCGTGCCGGCAGTACAACGCGGGGAGTTGTACCTGGCAGCCCTGCAAATTCAGACACATATGCTCAATATGTGGAAACGGGCACCCGCTGTCACCTGTAGGGCACCAAGGGAGGCCAAGCCATATAGAGCCTTGCAGCAGCGCTCGACGGAGGGGGCTGGCACCCACGCCCATCAAGCTTGACAACATGCGCCCATGGCTAAGAGCCTACCCAAAGCGGGACATGGCGAATAGCTTAGAGGTGGGCTTCGCTCAAGGTTTCCGCATCCCTTCCATAATAAGTAGAAAAGAAGCAATACCGCGGGTTATCAATAACCCCCATCTGTACGAAAACACAACGACATAGCACGCAAAAAACTAAACAAAGAAATAAGTCTAGGGAGAGTGGCAGGTCCTTTCCAGGCACCCCCATTCAAGGACCTAGTAATCTCACCCCTGGGGGTCATCCCAAAAAAGGAACCGGGGCACTACCGGTTAATTCATAACCTGTCATACCCAGAGGGGAGATCCGTTAATGACCATATTGACCCAGCATTATGCTCGGTCAAATATGCAACCATTGACCACGCAATTAAGCTGATTCGCACTAAAGGACGACGCACGCAGTTGGCAAAAGCCGACATAGAGTCCGCCTTTCGGCTATTGCCGGTGCATCCAGAGTCCTTTCCACTGCTGGGTTTCGGGTTCAATGGGGAATTTTACTACGATAAATGTTTGCCCATGGGATGTGCGATATCATGCGCATATTTCGAACAATTCAGTTCCTTCCTGCACTGGGTGGTGGAGGACATTGCAGGCCCTGACACGGTGGTCCACTATATGGACGACTTCCTATTCATTGGAAAAGACCATGACGATTGCAAAAGGACCTTAAGCATCTTTGAGCAAACGGCAAGATTGTTCGGGATCCCATTAGCAAGAGAAAAGACCGAGGGCCCGACGGGAATCATTACTTTCCTAGGCTTACAGCTGGATGTGATAGCGCAGAGGTCTCACCTCCCCACAGATAAAGTGACAAAGTTGGCGAAAGAACTGCAGTTACTTCACACTCAGCGTAAGGCCACCCTGCAACAATTTCAATCAATCCTAGGCCTGCTATGCTTTGCATGCAGGATAATGCCAATGGGGAGAGTTTTCTGCCGCCGCATGGCGTGGGTATCGAGAGGGATCAAGAAAAAGCATCACCGGATCAGAATGACCAAAGAAATACGGGAAGACCTTCGAGTCTGGATGCAATTCCTCCACACATTCAATGGCCTTGCCTTCTGGCAAGCACCACCGGTGTCAAATGAGGAGCTAGAATTTTTCACCGACGCGTCGGGGGGGACCGGTTTTCGGCATCTACTATAAAGGGGCATGGTGTGCGGAAGCATGGCCCCGTGCATGGCAAGATGAAGAGACCACCAAGGACATCACGTTCCTGGAGCTTTTCCCGATTATGGTTGCCTTAATGATCTGGGCCTCTAGCCTAGCCAATAGAGCCATCACCTTCCATATCGATAATCTAGCAGTGGTATGGGCGGTGAATGGGATGAGAGCTAAGACACCACGAGTAGTAACATTATTAAGAAAAATCATTTCGCTATGCCTAGGGCATAACATAAACATTAGAGCGGAACATATCGCTGGCAAAAGCAATAACATTGCCGACGCTCTTTCCTCGTTCCAAGATCAAGCTCTTCCACCAACTGGCGCCCGAGGCGGATGCAGTCAAGACAGCAGTCCCCGAACACATATGGGAATATGGCCCGCCGAGGTATGGGAGCTCATGCTCTGCTCCCTAGCAGAAAAGACCCGCAAGAAATACCTAGCAGCATGGGAGATGTACCAATCCTTTTGCAGCGAGGCGGGAATACATCATGAAGACAGATTTGACGTGTCATCGCTTCTGAGATGGATTTTGCAGTGCAAAAGCATGGGGTGCACAAAAGGGGCGGTGCAGGCACGCCTATCCGCTTTAATCATTTTTCGCAAAAGCCATAGGCAAGAAGAGCCCGAATGCGGAGTTCGTCATTAGAAAGGTGATGAGAGGCTGGTCCTTGGGGCAGCCCAGAAGGGTTGACCAACGCCGCCCGATCACGCACCAGATGCTACAGCAACTGATGGGTATCACTGACCAGGTGTGCTATGATAACTACGAAGCCAAGCTATTTAGGTGTGCCTTTTCCTGGGCCTTCTACGGAGCATTCCGAGTGGGCGAGATAGTCGCCCCCTCATCAGCAAAGAGTGGGAGGACATATGGCGGTCTTGAGGAACGAGACGTCACTATCAGTAAAAATGCCATAGTGTTGAACTTACGCAGATCCAAAACGGACGCCGAGGGCAAAGGGACACAAATCGTCCTGTCGGCGTTGCGTAAGGACCCGTCATGCCCGCTGAGGAATGCTCTGGCCTATCAACAACTACGGGCACACACAAACCAGCAATGGTTCGTCCATGCAAACGGCGAACCACTGTCACGTTTCCAATTCATCAGAGTACTCAAGCAGACGATAGACAGAACCGGACGGGATGCGAGCTTTTACGGCTCGCACTCCTTTCGAATTGGAGCCGCTTCAACGGCGGCCAGCATAGGGATGTCCAGAGCCCAAATTATGAGTATCGGGCGATGGTGTTCGGACAGATTCAAGCTCTACATACGGCCAACAGATTAAAAAAAAAAAAAAAAACCCCAAACCTAATTGCGGTCCAGAAGAGATAATTTGTATATGTCGGTTTAATGTTTACAATCGTGATTACAGGGTTATGTTACTATATTTGATATTGCTGCCCGAAGTGTGGATGTAACCATAATTTTGATCCAATTAGGAACAAGTCCCTGCCGATGGCCCTGTGAAGCATGGATATGCGGCCATTCATTTGTTCACTGGGCACAAAAGCGAGCGAGAGACCGACCGCAGGGGTTGAATCTGGGACTCCCAAGCGCAGAAGTGTCAGTAGTATGGCTCGGCCGACGCAGTATGTTGTGGGATCAGTTAGTACCATTCCTGCTACAAAGGAAGGGGCTGACACAGGGCCCAGCCATGATCGTGATACATCTAGGGGGCAACGACCTGGCGGCTATTCGCAGTGTCGAGCTCACCAAGAAGATGCAGAGCGACATGCTGATGCTGTCAAACAAATTCCCTGAGACACGAATGGCATGGTCACACATCATACCGCGCGGGTATGGAGGGGCGAGAGATCGCACAAGGCGGTTGAAAGGACTCGACAAAAAGTGAACAAGTGGATGGCCCGCTTTATGGGGATGATGGGAGGCGACAGCATCCCGCACGAACTCATAGAAGAAAGATGCCCAGGACTCTATCGGCCGGATGGGGTACACTTGTCCGACATAGGGATGGACATTTTTCTGTGCACATTACAGGATACTGTTGAGCGACTTTGGAAAAAGAAGGTGTTGGCCACAGCTGCGTCTTGAAGGGTGGGGTCCCCGTCAACAAGCGAGGATTCGCAGTTGGCGGGGTTGGCAGGAGAAACGCACCCGGTGAGAGAGAACACAGCCTAGGCTTTAAGTAAAGGGGGAGAGTTGCAGGAGGGACACCTGGACCTGCCCCCGGAGAGATAGATCAGGTCACCAGAACACGGCGCAGAGGGCCCCCCAGGCCTCGCTTTGACGGCGGGCAAATGGGGTGAACCAAGAAAGTTAAACCTGCTTGAACGGCAGGCGTAACAGCTTTGAGACTAAAAGAGATGAAGAAGAATAAAGACGGGGGGAAGGAAAGCTTGAACGGCTACCTCATAAGGACAGTAAAAAGGACTGCGGGATACTGGCTGTGTTTTCTCGAGGGGCGGAAAGAAAGCAAATGTTACAGTGTTTTGTTGAATGTATTGCGCATGCTGTGGCCACAGTGTTGGGCTGTTAATACCATTGTAAACGAACCAATAAATGTATATAGTTCTGTTGAAAGAAAACCGGCAAAGCGTGTGGGACTTATTGGAGGGAGAGAGGGGAGGGAACAAGGGGGAGGAAGGGGGGGGCAAAGCACGAGGCGACAATGCTCGTTGCACGGCTGTGACTGACTGGTATTGTGTGTCTATTTGTGTCTGTCTAGAACAGGGATTCTCAACCAATTCCTTGGGACACACCTAGTCAGGTTTCAGGTTAACCACAAGGAATATGGATGAGAGAGACTTGCATACAATAAAAGCAGTGAAAGAAAATCTCTCTTGTGCATATTCATTGTGGTTATCTTGAAAATCTGACCGGCTAGGTGTTTCCAGAGGACTGGGTTGAGAACTCCTGGTCTAGAGTGTGTAAGGTGGGTGGGTGAGAGGTAGAGTCTTGAAGGTGATAAGTAGGAGATAGAAGAAAAAGGAATGGGGGAATGTGAGGGGTGGGGGGATGTGGAATGTGGGTGGGTGTGATGGAGTGAGGAATGTGTGTGTGTGTGTGTTTGTGTGTGTGTGTGTGTGTGTGTGTGTTGGTGTTGGCTAAGAGGTGAAGGTAAGGGGCAGGGTGTGTTTGTATGTGAGTTGGCTGAGAGGTGATGGTAAGGAGTGGGGGTGGTGTGTGTGTATGCGCGCGTGTGTGTGTGTGTGTGTGTGTGTGTGTTGTCTGAGAGGTGATGGTAAGGGGTGAGGGGTGGGGTGTGTGTTTTTGTTGGCTGAGAGGTGAGGGGTATGTGTGTGTGTGTGTATGTGTGTTGGCTGAGAGGTGAGGGGTGTGTGGGTGTATGGGTGTGGGTGTGTTGGCTGAGAGGTGAGGGGTGTGTGTTTGTTGGCTAAGAGGTGAGGGTTTGTGTGCGGGGGGAATATATGTGTTGGCTGAGAGGTGAGGGGTGTGTGGGTGTATGGGTGTGGGTGTGTTGGCTGAGAGGTGAGGGGTGTGTGTTTGTTGGCTAAGAGGTGAGGGTTTGTGTGCGGGGGGAATATATGTGTTGGCTGAGAGGTGAGGGGTGTGTGGGTGTATGGGTGTGGGTGTGTTGGCTGAGAGGTGAGGGGTGTGTGTTTGTTGGCTAAGAGGTGAGGGTTTGTGTGCGGGGGGAATATATGTGTTGGCTGAGAGGTGAGGGGTGTGTGGGTGTATGGGTGTGGGTGTGTTGGCTGAGAGGTGAGGGGTGTGTGTTTGTTGGCTAAGAGGTGAGGGTTTGTGTGTGGGGGGAATATATGTGTTGGCTGAGAGGTGAGGGGTGGTGTGTCTGTTGACATGAGAGGTGACAGTAAGGGATGGAGGTGGGGAGGTGTGTGAGTTGGCTGAGAGGTGATGTAAGGGATAAAGGATGAGGGGTGGTGTGTGGGTGTTGGCTGAGGGGTGAGAGGTGGTGTGTGTGTGTTGGCTGAGAGATGAGGGGTGGAGTATGTATTGTCTGAGAGGTGATGGTAAGGTGTGAGGGATGTGTGTGTGTGTGTGTGTGTTGGCTGAGATATGATGGTAAGGAGTGAGGAATGAGAGGTGTGTATTGCTTGAGAGGTGAGGTAAGGAGTTGGGGTATGTTTGTATGTATATGGGACGTGTACAAAAAGTATAGAGCAGACAGGTGTGTATGTGGTTGAGTGAGTGGTTGTGTGTGGTAGGACAGGTGTGGGTGAAGGGTGTGTGTGGGTAAGGGGTGAAGGTGTGTGTGTGAAGGCACCCTTTCCTTTCTCATTTCTTCCCATCTTCACCATCCCCACTCTCCCACCCCTATCCCCACATCACAACTATTTCTTATCTCCCCCCCCCCCCTTCCTTCATTTTCGCAAGATTTTTGTTTTGGAATTTCCTATGGCTCAACCCTTGCCAGCAGTTGCTGCATTTTTTCAGCAGCTCCCCACACTTTGGCTGCTGTAGAGGCTCTCCACTCTTCCCATGCCACTGACAGATGCTGCACCACTTCAGCCACTGCAGCAACTCTCCATTCTGCCCGTTCTGGCACGAGCTGGGTCCCCACTGGAAAATGCTCAGAAGAGGTTGGGTCCACAGCAGTAGAAGTTGCAGCAACTCTTCCTGTCTCTAAAGGAAATCATGGAATTCTTTGCAGACAGACAAAGACAGACGTATAAACCCTCCCTGAGAGGCACTATCGATTAAATGAAACATGCCTAAAAATCAGGCATCTATGTAGATTGTGATATGCTCTTTTGAATTATGCCTCTCGTTTGCTTTGTCCATTGCTCCAAGAATGTGAGTGACAGGAAGAGTGTTTGTCTATTAATCTTTAAGTCAGTAAGAGGGTCATTTTATAACGTCATTTATGTGTGAAGGCCACATAGGTGCCTATTTTTATCCTATTTTTGAAAGACACATAAGTACCTATTTGTCTTTATAAAAAAGCATGGAATAGCCTGGATAATACATTGAACTTTAAAGAACAATCCTGGATTTTCTGTTTGGATAGTGTATTCCTGAGCGGGTTAAACATAGAGATTGAATGGATGGCGTGGGTGGCATCCCCCTTTGATGTTATTGGTGGCTAGATTGTTTGTGATGTGATCTAACTCCACATTGAATGATTCTGTATGGAGACTTCATTGGTGCACGGCGAATGTTATGGCTGTGCTGACGCCATCTTGTTACCTTATGCCTTATAAGGAAGAGGTCAAAGATGTCAGCTCTCACTTAAGAATTTGTAGTTGCTATTCGATGTCTTTCCCCCGATGCATATGGATATCATTGAAACGTTGCAGCATGCCTAGTCTATGTCGGTTCCTGAACGTACAAGCTGTTTTTGTTTGTTTGAAGAATCCTGAGAACTTTGAAAAAGAAAAAGGACTGCTGGTGGGGGTGCATATAGTATTATATAACACACCTTTGTACAAAGTGGGTCCAACAAAAAATATGGGGCCCGATATTCAAAAGGCATTAACACAGTTTATAGCCCTGTAAACCATGTAAGTGACTTAGACAGGAATATTCAATGGCACCTACATAGTTAGTGCCATTGAGTATTCCTGTCTATGTTCCCCTACATGCTCCAATGCTATCCAATTATCATCGGGGTGTGTTGGGGTGTTCCGGGACAGAGTGGAGGCAGGGACTCCTGGTAACCAGGTAGCGGTTCAATATCGCTGCTACCCTGTTGTAGCAGCAAAGCGCAGACAAACCAATGATACCAGGAGTCTGTTCAGAAGGTCCAAATCATTTATTTGTGCACAAGTCTCGAACCAGTCAATTTCAAAATGGCTGAGCAAAGTTTTCAAGCATTACAACAACTTTTATAGACTTCTGTTCCATTCTAGGTATAGAAAAACATTTCATTGGTCCCGGTAACCTCCCGTACCTCCCGTACCTCTTCTATTGGTCCCGGTACTGATAAGTTTATCCAATTATGTCCCTCCAGTGGGCATGACACCTGCATACCCCCCTTCTAGTCCCAATTACAATGGTCAGTTCATCAACTTGTTACTTTCACACTCTCAAGGCCATAGAACCAATTTGTACGTGCAGAGGAGCTGGGCTCTGCAACTCATCTGTCAGCACTCCCAATTATTTCTTTGCAGATGTACTTTTTCTTATCAGTAACTTTTAAACATGTATTTTCTGTATTTTTCCATCTTTCAATACTGCAGTTCTGCTTACCTAAGCTAATTCAATACTTCTACTGAGTTCTATCTTACAATAGCAGCATATTGGGGGATGTGCAATCCTATATGCCTCTCCACAGGCCTCATTTACAGGTCAAGCTAGCCATGCTGGCCTGCTTATGTTCGGACACTGTGGGTCACAGGCCTGCACCTGCCACATTCCCCCCTTTGATTAATCTCACCCTATTACTTAATAAGGTGTGAGAATTAAATCACTTTCTGAAGAATCACATCCTGATTAAAGGATTTCTACCAGGACTAGCTGTATATAAAGCCATGATTTTTGTTGCGGTCTTCCGCTCTACTGTACTATCAATAGTGTTATGAATGGAACGCATACAACATGGGATTAAACATGGTAATAAGAAGATAACAGCAACAAAGATTAGTACCAATACGATGAAAGTCTTAAATCCTCCCACCCATGAAAAGAGGTTAGCAAACCAATTAGGAAATTTCAATGAGTGCCAAGTCTGCACTGGCACATAAGCATGTCTTTGCATATCTTTAGCAATTTCTTCAACTACTTGACCTTTATCATCTATTTTCAAACAGCAATTGGTTAAGTTCAGTTTACCACATACTCCTCCTTCAGCTGCTAGCAAATAATCAAGTGCTAAGCGGTTCTGATATATAGCAGTGCGCATCTGAGTACTTTGTCTAGCTAAAAGTGTAAGTGCATGACTAGTCTCATTAGTTATTATCTCAACTACTGCTTGTAAGCGAATAATACGATTGATCATATAAATTGGGGTGCGATAACCATACATACCATCATCATTCCAAGTGGCAGGTCCATAATACTCAATAATTCTTTCTGGTGGCCAATCATCACCTTGCCACTTCTCCCACTTACCTATCTGTAAGGCTTCTCTTTTCTGTCTCAATGCTCTTTTGTGTCTGTGAGTAGTGTATACAGGGTATCCTAATTGTTCTCCATGTTCAGTGTTTAACAGGAAGAAAGAAGGTCTGATGGTTCCTAAGACACATGCTCCTCCCCAGTGTGGCGGGAGATGTGCATATGCTCGGTTTCCACAGATCCAATATAGGCCAGGTGGGGCTTGCCAGGCTTGGACTTTGGCAAGGTCAGTCCATAAACCAGCAAGTTCAGGAAATCTGGCTAATGGGTTAGGAGGTTCAGGATGTCTAATTCCTGACCACCAAGCTGTCTTTTGGTCGTGGCATTATAGTACTTCTGGCTAAGACAGACCAGCTGTCCTACCTTTTGGGTGAACTGGGGTCCAGTTCTGGCATAGCAAAGACGTCCAACGATTGAGTGCGCTAACACCCATTCACTGGTAGTCTTGTGTAATTCAGTCTGGTTGTAAGTCATAGAATAATTTAATTCTTGGGCTTCCCATGGCCATTGATCTCCCATTTGGGTTCCACCACAGAAATAACAATCTGAGATCTTAAGACTAGATACTACTGCTCCGGCTAATTCTAGAAATAAATTCTGTGAGGGGTGAGGGATCTCAAACTTATTTACATGCATGGCTTCATAAAAAATATTATGAATATGATATTTAGATGACTTGTGGGCTTGGGTATTCAATCTGATATACACAATGGTCCCTGGATCTATTGCTCCTCCAGCAATACGTAAACCAAACTTGTATCCTTGTTTCCATGCATGGGGATTATGTATATGCAAGTGTAAGGGGTTGCAAGCATCTTTCTGACATTTATCATTTGTGGTTGGCTTGGTTAGAGTAGCCATCCGTTTATCTATTTTCTCATCAGTTATACCAGTGTTCCAGGTAGCATAAAAAACACATCCCCAATACGGGCAATAGTAGTCTGCTGCTGGGGCAGTACTATAGCCTGGTTCCTTTTTACCTGTACACTTTCTCCATCCCGTGGCACCTTCTGGACACATATACTTATGGTCATTTCGATACGCTTTCTCCCATGTACCACAGGTGGAATAACTATCTCTATTAATAGCATTACATGCATCAAAATTCAAAACAGCAGGTTTAGTAATGTCCTTAAGTGGTGGCGTAGCAGCTAATATAGGTCCATCTGCATCCTTCCATCTTATTTCCAACATGTAATAGGATGGATTCTGATGCGGATTATAGCATGCTTTAATTTTCCCATGAGTGCAAACATTCAGTTCAGTGGTGTTATAGATGCACCGGGTTACTGTCCCCTTGCAGGTATAGTAAGAATGATAAAGCAAAGTCTGAGTTACTTTCAGTCCAGTTCTAGTAGAAGTAATGCAGGCAGTGCATGGAGGTAAAGCATGAGTCTGTTCAAAACCTCCAAAGAAGGCAACCAAAGCAAAGCAAAAGTAAAGATGCATGTCGATGTTGATTGGAGTTCTTCTGAATCCTCAGCTTGCTGATCTTGATCACGACGGTCTTTTATTCTTCGTCCCGTCTGCTAATGAAGCAATTTAACGGGTGCTGAGTGTTGATTGAAGATCCTCAAGTTGTCCATCACACCTCAACCAACTTGGTTTTTGTTGGTTTCTGAAGTATGGTTCAATATAGTATCAAAGTAGTGCGCAAAATCGCACGCAGATTGGGTTCGTTGAAACAAAGCTGTTGCTGTATGGAAAACAGCAATCCTCTTCGAAAGACTTGGCTGCTGCAAAGCACTTGTGATGAAGTGTCTAAGCTGCTGGTTGTCGTCTCAAAGTAACTCGCAAGGGTGCATCAAGATGCTGTTCTGCTGTCCACTGCTCAGGTTCAGGATCAGCGGCGGGCTTGACTCTGCTGTGGTGGATCCAGGCGTCGATCTCGGCTACCTTTACTGCAGTTGGGGTAGACAGGATGACGGTGTACGGTCCCTTCCAATGGGGTTCCAACGGTGTCCTCTTCCAATCTTTGATCCACACCGAGGTACCAGGCTGGTAGGGATGCAAGGGTTCCGTCAAGTTGATAGGCAACTGGTCTTGGATCCACGTATGGAGAGTCTGCAGAACAAAACTAAGAGCTAGGAGTTCTTGTCTGGTTATTTCTGAACCAATTTGGGCTAGACTTCCTTTGATTCCCTGCACTATTGGTGGGGGTTTACCATACAAAACTTCAAAAGGGGAAAATCCTGTTGACTTTACAGGAGCTGAGCGTATTCTGAGTAAAGCTATGGGGAGCACTTGGGGCCATTTCAAGTGTGTCTCCTGACAAAGCTTGGACATTTGGGCTTTCAAGGTACGATTCATTCGCTCAACTTTCCCTGAACTCTGGGGTCTGTATGCAGTGTGGAGTTTCCATTGTATCTGCAAGGCTTTTGCTAACTGCTGAGTAACTTGGGAGACAAATGAGGGTCCATTGTCTGACCCTATTATTGCTGGGATTCCAAATCTGGGGACAATCTCTCTCATTAAGACTTTGGTAACTTCTCGGGCTTTCTCAGTTCTGGTTGGGAATGCTTCTACCCACCCAGAGAAAGTACAAACTAATACTAATAGGTAATGGTACCCATTGGCTTTTGGCATTTCGGTGAAATCAACTTGGAGGTTGTGCATGGGGGTCACACCTCTTGACTGAACTCGGGGTGCTGTAATAAGGCCTTGCTTGGCATTATTCTTGTCACAAGTTTGACATTGTCGTGCTACTGAAGCTGATATGGTTGTCATCAGAGGGATGTAGAAATGTGGTCTGAGTGCTTTTTCCATGGCACTTTTTCCATAGTGGGTAGCTTCGTGGAAAGCTTTGACAAAGGCTGGTCCTAACAATTCAGGAATTACTATTCTTCCCGGAGGTTGACTGCCCTCATCTGGTGGCAGCTCAATCCATCCGTCTTTCAGTACTCCATTTTCTCTGTTACAGTAGTAATCCATTTCTTTGGTGGTATATCGTGGTGTCCATAAATTCAAGGGTACTGGAAACAATGCTGCTTGCATTGGCATAGCTTGTGGGGCAATTTGTCCTGTCATAGCTGCTTGTCGTGCTGAGGCATCTGCAAATCTATTCCCTCGGGCAACTTCTCCTTTTCCTGCTTGATGTCCTCTGCAATGCATGACAGCTACACGTGTTGGGGCCCATACTGCATCAAGTAACATCAATATTTCGGGACCATATTTGACTGATTTTCCTCCAGATGTGATGAGTCCTCTTTCTTTATAGAGAGCTCCATGGGCATGCAAGGTAGTGAAGGCATATTTGGAATCTGTATATACATTTAGCACAAGTTTTTCTCCTAACAACAATGCTCTGGTAAGTGCTATCAATTCGGCTTTCTGGGCTGATGTGCCTGAGGCTAGGGCTGATGATTCAACTACTTCATGTTGAGTGACGACTGCATATCCGGCACAGCGTCGTCCATCAAGGATGAGACTGCTCCCATCAACATAATAGATTTGGTCAGGATTGTCTATGGGCACATCTGTCAAGTCAGGTCGGCTGGAGAACACAGTCTCCATGACTTCGATACAGTCATGTTCTGGGAGTTCTTCACTGATGGGTATCAAGGTGGCTGGATTCAGGGCATGGCTCACTTCAAGTTGTATCTGTGGGTTTTCACATAACATGCTCTGGTACTTCAACATTCGGGAATTGGTGAGCCAATAATTTGCTTTCTGTTCCATAAGGGCAAGGACTGCATGTGGCACAGTGACTCGTATGTTCTGTCCTAGTGTGAGTTTGTCTGCTTCACTCACTAGTAGCGCTGTAGCTGCAACTGCTCTCAAGCAAGGTGGCCATCCTTTGGCCACAGGGTCCAATTGTTTCGATAGGTAGGCTACAGGTCGCTCCCAATTTCCCAATTTCTGAGTCAACATGCCTAAGGCATTTCCCTGTGCTTCATGTACAAACAAGTGGAAAGGTTTGTGGACATCTGGTAGTCCAAGTGCTGGTGATGACATCAATTCTTCTTTTAACTTCTGGAAGGCTGTATCCTGCTCAAGTCCCCACTCCAGCGGTGACTTTTCTTCTCCTTTCGTGGCTTCATACAGTGGTTTGGCAATTTGGGCAAAGTTGGGTATCCAGATTCGGCAGTATCCTGCTGCACCCAGAAAGGCTCTGACTTGCTTTCTGGTTGCTGGAGTTGGAATTCTACATACTGCTTCTTTTCTTTCTCTGCCTAATCTTCTGCTTCCTTGGGTGATACGAAAACCCAAGTATTTCACTTCTTTTTGGCATAGCTGTGCTTTGGCTCTGGAAACTTTGTATCCAGCTTCATCTAGTAACTGCAAGAGATCTTTGGTGGCTAGTATACATTCACCTTCTGACACGGCAGCTATCAACAGATCATCCACGTATTGGAGAAGCACTCTCTTTCCCGGGGCTACTGGATAGCTTGAAAGGTCTTGATTCAGTGCAGCACTAAAGATGGTAGGTGAATTCTTGAATCCTTGGGGTAATCTTGTCCAGGTAAGTTGACCCCCTCTTCCAGAGATGGGGTCCTGCCATTCGAATGCAAACAATATTTGGCTTACAGGGGCTAATCTTATGCAAAAGAATGCATCTTTCAAATCTAGTACAGTGAAATGGGTAGCTTCAGCAGGTATCAGTCCTAGGAGGGTGTAAGGATTGGGTACGACTGGATGTATGGTCTCAGCTGCATCATTTACTCTTCTCAAATCTTGCACTGGGCGATAATCATCTGTCCCAGGTTTCTTTACTGGCAAAAGTGGAGTGTTCCATGGGGATTGACATACTTTTAGTAGGCCATACTCAAGCAATCTTTGTAGGTGGCGATGAATGCCTTCAATTGCGGCTCTTGGGAGTGGGTACTGTTTGACGTGCACTGGTGTAGCACTAGGCTTGAGGGTTACAATTACTGGAGCTATATGCTTGGCTAGGCCTGGGGGACTGCCTTCTGCCCATACTCCAGGTGGTGCATCGATGTTCTTTATAGTTTGTTCAAAATAGGTATCTTGAATGGAGTCATCAACGTAATACCTCCATTCTTCTTCTCGAGGAACTGTCAGCAGCATTACTCCTGCTGGTTTGGTTTGGGGATTTACTGTCATTTGCATTTCTCCTTGTTCAGAGAAAGATATCTGTGCTTGAAGCTTGGCTAACATATCTCGTCCCAGTAGTGGCACTGGACATTCGGGCATGTAAAGGAATTGATGAGTTACTTGCTGTCCTCCCAGACTGCATATTCGGTTTTGAAGAAAAGACTTTGTGGCTTTGGCACCAGTCGCTCCTATGATGGTGACTGCTTTTGTAGTGAATGGGCTATATTTTTGTCTATTACTGAATGTTGTGCTCCAGTATCAACCATAAAGTCCATAATTTGGTCTCCTATTTGTATTCCGACCATAGGCTCCTGGAGACCTAAAGCAAACTTGGAACCCGGTCTGTCCTAATCCACGTCATTCTCATCATGGGCTGGTGTGGCCAATGCTTGAATGGCTCCTCCTCTCTCTCGCTGGAATTGTTCTCGATTGGCTCCTCCTCGGCTTCGGGGATAGCTTCGTCTTTCTTCTCGCCACTGATGGCTGCTGTCGTCATCATGCTGGGCGTCTTCGAGTTGCGGGCACGTATCTCTCCAATGTCCTTCCTCTCTGCAATAGGCGCATTGGTTCACGCCTAGTCTCTGGGTCCGGCCTCCGCCTTGACCCCGCCCTCTTCCTCTACTCCTTCGACTAGGGACACCTCCCCTTTTCTGTTCCACTATGGCCGCAGCCAAAAAATCAGCTTTCTTCTTCATCTTTCTATCACATTCTCTCTGTCTTTCAGTATCACGATTCACATACACCTTATGAGCGACTTCCAATAACTGTGTTGCATTCATGCCCGCAAACCCTTCTAACTTCTGTAATTTGCGTCTAATGTCTGGTTGAGACTGGTTTACAAAAGCAGAATTCACCATACATAAACTTCCTGGTGCCTCGGGATCATAGGGAGTATACATTCTGTATGCTTCAGTTAATCTCTCATAAAAATCTGCTGGGCTCTCATCTATCCCTTGGATAACTCCAGCAACTTTGGAAAGGTTCATAGCTTTTTGGCCCCCCCTTCTCAGGCCTTGTAAGAAGCCTTGGCGAAAACGGGCTAGGGCTGTGGATCCTTCATCTGTATTTGGATCCCATTGGGGGTCTTCATTCGGGAATTCTCTCTGAGCTGCTTCCCGACGGTCTATTATATTCTGCCCCTGTGCCGGAGCTACAGGGTTCTCTGCCATCCATTCAATAGCTGCTTTTCTAATTCTTGCTCGCTCTTCTGTTGTGAATAGGGTGGTCAGGAGCTGACGGCAATCTGGCCAAGTGGGTTGGTGAGTTTCCATAATACTAGTTACTAATTCTGTCAGCTCCTGGGGCTTACTAGTATAGGAGGCGTAATGCGACCTCCAATTTAATAAATCAGTTGTAGAGAAAGGGATATACACATAAGTTAGGGGTCCCGCTACCACTTCATCATTATCATTCTTTACGGGCACTCCCGGGACTTGCCGTAAGGGAAACAGTTTGGCTGCCATAGGTGTCTTTTGGGATCTAAGGGTTATCGTCGTTGCCTTTGCAGGAGTCACTTTCTTTTTCTCAACAGGTTTTGCTTTGGGTTTCTCTCTCACTGGCGTGCTAGTGCTAGCGCTAGCTTTCTCAATTATTTGTACATTGTCCTCCTCATCTGGGGGATTCTCTCTTTCTCCTTCTTCTATCTCCACTTCTGACTCGCTTTTTATGTCCTCCTCTTCTTTTTCCACTAGTTCTTCCTCTTTTTCTCCTCCGGGAGGGGATCAGGGGTTGGGTCCCGCCTCGGCTCTGGCCGTCTCTGGGGTTCTGGGGCAGGACGCCGGGCTACTCTTACTGGACCTGGGGTTCGGGGCTGCCTGAGAATTATTTCTGGGGAATCAGGATCTGCCAGGATGGGCTTCTTTCTGGCTTTCTTATCCTGCTCTTTCATTCTAGGCTGTTCCGTTTTCTGTCTAGAATCTGTTTTAGCTAACATTATTCTGCACTGTTCCTCATAACAGCGCTGCGCCCAGGAGGGCGGATCTTCACAAATACTAAACCACGAATCTAAATAGTGGTAATTATCGGGGTGCGCTATCAGCACTCTACGGTGTATTGACTGAATAATCTCTACATTGAACGTTCCCTCTCGGGGCCAGATGGGGTCTAGACCGGGCCACTGCCTAGTACACAAAATCTGCCAAACGGGCTGCTGTCATTTTAATACCATAATCTCCTGAATATCCCTCTTTAAAATGTGCGATCATACATTCTAATGGAGTGTTTTCTAGTAGACCCCGCCCCTCCCATTTCGATGTGTGCGCGCAACAACAGACAGAAGGAAAAAGGAGGGCGGACCGTGGGTAAGGGGTCCTCACGGCCCTGGAAACGTATAAGGAGTACAAATAACAAGACAAGACGACAATCGCTTCCCCCTTTTTGCGACCTGAACGCGGTCGCCCGGTCAGGAAATGCGCTACTCAGGGGTCCGCCTTCACTTGGTCCGTGCTGCCAGACCTCTCATTCACACTTCGTTCACACAATCATGCTAGCAACGTATCCCAGAATGCATTCGTTTCTATCTATTCTGACTAGTCTTTTCCAATTTCCCAATTACAAAAAGGATGGGGGTTTCACCCGGCGAATTCCCATGCGGGGTTACTCGGCCCTTCCTTGAGAGTTGATCATGCTCTCTTACCAATTCCCAATATCTCGAGATTACAAATTCCAAAGTTCCAAGTTCCAATGGCAGTACTACGCTATCTATTTCTGTCTATACCCAAAATCAAAACTATACTCACCGGATCCGGTCCTCAAACTTCCCAAGCAGGCGCATGAGTTGGACCTCGGACTCCCCTCACTCGGGTTCGAGGCGTTGACTCCAGCCGGGCTCGTCACCCGCCGAGGTCCGACCAGCTCCCTCCGATACAAGGGACCGGTGGCGCCAGGGAGCAGCCCTCGTCGGAAGGGCGCGATCCCGGCAGGACCAAGCCTATAGAGGCGGAAAGTCGTGGTATATTGCCCTAGATACTTTGATTCCACTACTTCACGGCCAATGCACCAAGGAATATGTAGCAGCAAAGCGCAGACAAACCAATGATACCAGGAGTCTGTTCAGAAGGTCCAAATCATTTATTTGTGCACAAGTCTCGAACCAGTCAATTTCAAAATGGCTGAGCAAAGTTTTCAAGCATTACAACAACTTTTATAGACTTCTGTTCCATTCTAGGTATAGAAAAACATTTCATTGGTCCCGGTAACCTCCCGTACCTCCCGTACCTTTTCTATTGGTCCCGGTACTGATAAGTTTATCCAATTATGTCCCTCCAGTGGGCATGACACCTGCATACCCCCCTTCTAGTCCCAATTACAATGGTCAGTTCATCAACTTGTTACTTTCACACTCTCAAGGCCATAGAACCAATTTGTACGTGCAGAGGAGCTGGGCTCTGCAACTCATCTGTCAGCACTCCCAATTATTTCTTTGCAGATGTACTTTTTCTTATCAGTAACTTTTAAACATGTATTTTCTGTATTTTTTCCATCTTTCAATACTGCAGTTCTGCTTACCTAAGCTAATTCAATACTTCTACTGAGTTCTATCTTACAATAGCAGCATATTGGGGGATGTGCAATCCTATATGCCTCTCCACAGGCCTCATTTACAGGTCAAGCTAGCCATGCTGGCCTGCTTATGTTCGGACACTGTGGGTCACAGGCCTGCACCTGCCACACTGTTAGGCTCTGCGGGTGAATCCCCTCAGCGCCTTACCCGGATATTCAATGCCGTCACCGCAGCATTGAATATCTGGGTTTAGAGGTCAACAGGCAGGCCTATTCGCCGATGCGGCATATAGCCCACCCAACTGAATATCAGGCCCATGGTTTTTTATGTTTGGCAATATACGGAGGTTTAATGCTATATTTTGGGCATCCTATACCCTGTATTTTGTGGCTTGTGCTTTTGCTAATCTCTTTATAAATAATAGCATAAATCTGGTAGAAACAGTGGCTAGATTGAAGCCAAGAATATTTACAGTATGTCTGTCAGAAGAAGACATAAATGCTAGCATGAAAAGTATGCATGTAATTTTGATTCTGCCTGCTTTCCACCCAAAATCCTTCCCTGAACTTGCCTACTCTAAAGTCATATGCAAGTACATGGCTAATTGCATTGTGTGTACTGTTACACATTAGGTAATTTTATAAGAGGACCCCTACACATGCATACTTGCTAGGCATATGCATTAGTTTTTGTCCGAATAGAAAAATAGATGAAAATCATGATTTTTGGTTCACTTTGGCATCAACTAACCGAGTGTGCATGCTCAGAAAATTGTGTTAAATCGTCATTCATGGTCCTTTGACTTTATCAATTGTGTGTACATGCCCAGACATATTGAGCCAATCTGGGAGGGGGAGGCAGGGCCAATGCAAACATTAGTTTGCCTAGAGCACCAGTGGCATGTGCAGCAGCGGCAATACTTTATAATGGCATTGCAGCAGCAGTTACCTTCTCCTTTGGTGCTGCGGTGCCATTTGTGCTTCCACTCCCCTCCAATTCCACTTCTTTTTGCAAAAAATGTCACTTGCAGTGCCATAGAAGAAAGTAACTCTGGCACTACAGAGACAAAAGTATTCCCACTGCTGTATGCAATAGGAGCAGGGGCTGGAGCAGGCATAGTGCTAGGAACGCGGTCCACCTAGGGTGCCTCATGTCTTTGCACTACCCTGAGGGAGAAGGGTGATGAGCAGTCGCCCAACAGCCAGCATGAGGCACTTCAGCCAATCCTGTTTGACAGGCAGCCAGAGAAGCCTATCACTGCATCTGACTTCTGCAAATCCCATGACTGATGTCACAGCAGAACTGCAACACACAGCACACACTACTACTACTGATCATTTATATAATGCTACAAGGCATAGGCAGTGCTGTACAGGCACATTTAAAAGATGGTCCCTGCTCATTAGAGCTTACAATCTAGTCAGACAGAACACAAAAGCTGAGGACAAGGATATATCTAGGCCTAGGGGAATGGTAAGAAAACACAGACTAGATGGATCAGATCCAAAAGCAGCCTCGAAGAGGTGAGTTTTCAGCCTGGATTTAAAAAGGGCCAGAGTTTGAATGGACATAGTACTCTTGCTTAGGAAGTGCTGTGGCTGACTGGAAAGAGGTTAGCATGAATATGAAATATAAGTAGTAAACAAGGTTACATGATTTAAGACAAAAGCACTCAACTGAGCAGGCACAGGAACATAGGTAGTGGGTTTTCAAGGACAACCAGGGTTGAGATATGGTATGCCACCACAGGGCATGGACATGGGGGGATGACATAAGAATACTGAACTGTATTGATACATTGAATGAACAGAGAAGAAGCATGTTATTGGATAGTATTCATTCGTGAGAAGAGACCATCTTAGCTTCTTTCTCTATAACAATGGCAACATTCATCCCTTCCTTTCTACACAGACTACTAGGACACTTATCCACTCTTTAGTCACTTTCACATCTAGACTATTGCAACCTCCTTCTTGTTGGTTTCCCTCTGAATCATCTCTCTCTCATTCAGTCTTTTTAAAACTCAGCTGCACAGTTTAATCCTCCACCAGCTTCAATATGCTCATATAACCCCTCTTCTCAAGTCGCTTCATTGGCTCCGTGTTTCCATATCCAGTTCAAACTTCTCCTACTGACTTATAAGAGCACTCATTCTGCTGCTCCTCACTTCCTTTCCTCTCTTATCTCTCCCTGCAACCCTCCTCAGAAATCCCACTCTTCTGGTAGATCCCTTCTATCTGTGCCCTTCTCTTCTACGGCCAACTCCAGACTTCGATCCTTCCACCTTGCGGCTGAGTCTGTGCATCTGCAGAGAATTCAAGGCTTTATCTTCTGAACTTTGTTATGGAAGTAGTGAGCCAAGGTCAGGGCAGACAGTGATAAGAGATTGGGGGAGGAGGGGCCTTGAGAAGAGAGTTCAGTATAGCAAATGGCCAAGCAAGGTTCAGAAGCAAGAGGAGTTAGTCAGAATGGGCCTAGTACTACTTCCCCCCTTGACAAGTGCTATGGATGACTGGAAACGATGTTAGCATGATATTTGAAATGTAGGCAGTCAGCAAGAGTATGTGATTTACGTCCAAAGGTGCTCTCAGCTGAGCGGGCATTAGGGACGTAGGTAGTGGGTCATCACGGACAAGCAAGGGTTGAGGTATGGTACACCTCAAAGGGAATAGAATCAGGAGGAGAAAGTGCATCCAGAGCAGAGGAGAGTATAGTGGTTAGAAGGAGGATATTTCCCCATCAACAGCACTCAGATGACAGTTGGACTCAGATAAGACAGCATGTGGTGGAGAGATGCTGAAATGTTAACTGTGGTTCCTAAACATGTTGGTAGAGGTCAGATGAGACCAAGCTGGTGGTGGTTAAGGGTGAAAGGGTAGGCATAGCTGAGTGGTCAGATAAGGGCAGAACTGAGGTTAATACGTTTGAGGGTGAGCAGTTGGAGGAGAAGACAAGGTCAAGGGCAGGGGCATACTTGTGATTAGGAAGCAGTACAGCACAACTGGAGGTTTGAATGAGGAGGTTAGGAAAAGGAACTTTAAGGCACATAGGTTTTTTTTTTTTTTTTTTCCAAGAATAAAGGAAGGGAAGATGCATCCGGAAAAGGAGACAAGAGCCATGAGGTCAAAATCGGTGAGAAAGGTCAGTAGAAGTGGTTAGGGGAGGTCAATATATGACAGCCTACCCAGAGAGATAGATGGAGAACAATAGGTGATGATGATATGTTCTTGCAAAGGAAAGCACAAGGAATTAGATGGATGCAGAAGGAGGAGGAAGCTGGAAATCGGCAGGAATGAGGAGCAGTAGGAAAACCTAGCACCGACCGAACCACCATGGCCAATGGGCTGAGGCATAATGGGACAAAATAGGTATCCTCCATGACAGAGGGCCATCGACTAAAGCTGAATCTTCAGTGTGAAGCCAAGTTTCATCAGTAAGAGCCAGGAAGTGTAGGAGTATTAGATGATAAAGAGGTCATTGAATGAAGGCAAGTTTATTGGAGGACAGAATGTGCATTCCACATGGTGCATGAATGGAAAAAGGAAGAGAAGGAGGAGAGGAGAGGGATATGAACAAGATTTAGAAAGGTGTACACATTCACCTGTCCCTGAGAATGTGAAAAAAGTCCTAGGGGGGTCATCAGGGTTGGGGTTGACATCCCCAGATGAGAGGAGAAGGTGTAGGGGAGAATGTGGGAGAGAGAAGGTGACACGACGGAAGCGAGGGTGAGGTTCCCTCAGTGAGAGTGGAGATGGCTGAATGAGAGGAAGAAAAAGGTGAATCACAAGGGCAGATAAGGTAGAAGACAAAATGGTAGGGGAGGTGGGGACAGCAATTGGAGTGGATAAAGAGAAGTCTGGCCATGGAACTGTGGGAATGGGCAGAAAAGAACAGCGAGAGTTAACATCAAGAACACAAAGTGATATGGAGCCATAGGAGAGGGGGAAGATGAGAGAATGAAAATCAAATACAAATCAAAGGACATACAGGTGGAGGGGGGGTGAAAATCTTGGTGGCTTCAGGTACATCTGAATAATTGTGTCAATGAGCAGAGGCAGGCTATGAGAGAGTGTTAGGCAGGAGTGGGTGGGTAATAAAGTCTTGATAAGGGAGACACAAGCACTACGGAGGGTAGGAGCTGGGTAAAGGACAGAAGATAGGACACACTAAAAAACAGAAATTTAGACAGAATAAATAAGATAGATTCTGAAGCTAGCACAGGAAAATGCTGAACAGTGCATACAGAGTTAACTGAGGCTTGCAGTGAGGATGCTTTCCGCAGGCAGGAACCACAGCAATGGCAACAGACGGTCATTTTGGCTTTCTGATTTTTCAGAGATGTGAAGGAGTGCATAGTAAGGACTTTTTTGGATTCTAAAGGAGAGAGGTTTTGGCTGTGGTTGTGCGCTGGGGTAGGAAAATATAAAGAAAAAGATAAAATATACCACACTGGATTAGTGGTTTACTGGTGTAAGGCTAGTCCCTCAGGGGCAAAAAGGAGGACTATTAAAAGGCCAGACAAAATTCCAAACAACTTCCAAGTCCTGAAATTGTGCCTAGGGTCTCTTCCTGCGCAAAGCACTAAAAGAGGGAGGATTCAAGCAGTTTTTTATGTCTTCTTTCTGGAAAGTGGTTTTTGCCCTTCAATTTGCTATGCAGAGTCTGCCACACTAGGGGTCTGAAAGAAGAGTGCCTTTTTCTTTTGAAAGAACAAGAGTCGTGATACCAAAATCAATGTATTCCATTGCAGAATAATAAGATACAGTGCAATATTTTCTTGCAGCAATCCTTTTCTGTATTGTTTATGATAGCAGTTTGTGAAGTTGTCAGAAGAGAGGGCACCTTCCATTTTTTCATAGCTAGAGTTAAACAAAATAAAAATGTATAAGTAAAAAAGCTTCGATTCAGGCAGAAATTTCCGGCACCAGTGTCCACTGGAAAATCAGAGCTGCAAAGCCAGTGGGCAAAAACATCCCCTCCTCCCACCAGTCTTTTTTCAAGAGTGTCAGCAATAGAGCCATCAAGCCTTACCGGTCATACACTTCAGGTCCGAATCGAGCTGGATGTGTTAGACCCTGGTGCTCCTCACTCTCTTGTTGTTGAAATGGTTTATAGACAACGTCATAGTAAGTTTATATTTGGATCAACTGAACCAATCTATTCTACAAAATCTTCCTAAAGCCCCAACACTACCATTTCAAAAATAAAAACGTTGTCTATAAACCATTTCAACAACAATGTATTAGCTGTATAAGGAGAGCATATTAATCATTCCCTCTCATATCTAGCTATATTGAAATTTGCCACAGATGAGGCCATTGTGGCACCCATTGCCACTCCCCTTATTTGTTGATAAAAAATATTATCAAAAACAAAATAGTTTTCAACCATGACAATGGAGCCATCTGTAGCAAAAGAACTACCGGACCAGATCCCAAATCGCCTCTACTAATCAGCGCCTCTGATAATAGCAAGTGCAGCATCTTGATGTATACTCGTATATAATGAGATCACATCCATTGTGCCTTCAACAAGTCATCTATTAGATGGTTACTCACAAAATCATGTAAAATATTCAGGAGGTGTCTAGAATCTTTAAGAAGAAGGAATCCTCTTCAACAGAGGAGCAGTAAGAGTCCACAAACATCGATATTGGCTCAAGCACTGAACCTTCTAGATGACAAAAGGTGTCGATCGGCGGGAGGGGGGTTCTCCAACATTTTATGGCTCTTGGGAAGTAAATAGAAGGAAGGAATGACAGGACATGATGGATTCAAGAAACTAAATTCTTTTCTACTCAAATACTTTTCAGTCAGACCTTGCTTTGGAAGAAACTTTATACACCCCTGTAAATGACATAACTGGATCAACTGAGAGTTCTATGTAAGTAGATTGATCTCCCAGTTGATGTAGAGCTACTTATGATATGCTTCTACATCCATTATTGCTATGGCTCCCCCCTTATAGGCTCTTTTAATTATACTATCAATATATAACTTGTATGATATATAAGATAATCGTTTTTTGGTATCTTTTGGGGTTTGTGTTGATAGTGTTTTTCAGTGTAGTTTATAATCAGTTTTAAAGTTATGTGTGGTTTGGCAGTTGAGTAGATCAATATCTGTGTTAATTGAATAGTTGTTTAGCTAATCATATTGATGATGTATTTGATGTTATTACAGCCTCCTGATGCAGCTTCAGCAGCGAAACACCCAATCAGCATTGGGGCAATTAAAGAACTGAGGCATTTTTGTGGAATATCCAGTGTTTGGATTAGACGCTTGGTGAAGAGAAATTCCTTTTCAGCTGGATAGTGGCACCTATGAAAGGTAAGTGTGCCTTTTTCTAAAGGATGAGTTATTTTTGATATATATGATATGTATCCATATTTATTAAAAAATTGTGCCTATAAGCGACATGTGATGTTTTCACATTTTTTCAATAAAATATGTTTTTAATTGTGATACTGATGCCATGCTTTTTGAGCTTTTCTTGAAGCAATGGATTGACTATTTTGTATAGCGCATAATTTTTCTACTGTATTTGATTGCTATCTGGTGAGGAGTATTTTTGACTTTTGTCAGGGGACATAATGGATTCTCCTTAGAGCCAGCAGCTCCTAGATTCTCCTGTGTTTTGCTTCTTCTCCTCACCATGGCAAGGCTGTTCCTCTCCTTCTGAGAATAGAGGGAGGGGGGTATGCTGGTGGTGTTTGTACAGACAGAGTAGAGGTAGGGTGCAAGGCTTTAAGTGACCTCCTCCGCTACCTCCTAATGCAGTATCCAACCAACTGAATCCATATCTATTTATTTCCCAGAATTTATTATACTGTTATTTGACAGTTTCCACCATCATCACTGCAGTTTACTGATGGTGCAGTGGCTGTGAAAGCCAAAGACAAGGCTCTGTGCTTGGATGCAGTGTATGTAGTGCAGGGTTCCCAAACGTGGGGTTGGAATCCCAAATGGGGCACTTCATGAGTGGATGGGGTCAACCATAACCCTATGGTGATAAATTCACCACATAGGGGGTGTATAAGTCCTGAGGTCCGGCGAGAGCCCCTTGTTTAGATTTTGAAGACTTTATACTCTTATTCTAGTTTATGAACTTGAAGTTGGAATAACTAGTGGTTTACTGAGAGTGTTTTGTGTATTTGGATATTGGTATTAGTTTTACCTCTCAGGCAGTTTTTTCTTGTTTGTACTTGATTTGATTATAGAGGTGTCATTTCCAAGCAATTATTTTGTGAATTGTTGCTGAGAGGGAGAAGATCTTCATGTACCAAGAAATGCAGTCATAGACCAGGAAAATGGGGCCAGAAAAATAGAGATATTTCCAATCGTGTTGAGTGCCACAGGCATGATTTCCAAGCATACCTTAATAAATTAACTATTCATGTTATGTCTTACAAACTCCAAAAGAAGGCTTTTAAGCATGGTACAAGTACTACTCTGAGCATTACCACTTAACTTGAGAGTTTGAGATTTATGCTAACATACCCTGGTTTAGGAGTGAGATTCATCACTGTCATGGTATACGCAAAACTAATCCATGTGGATAAATTGCCCCACTTCAAAACTCTTCACTAGATGTCACGAAAATATCACATTCACTTGACTTCTCAATGCTGCCCTCTGAGTCCTAACACTGGCAGTTGAATTCTGGAAGATTCTACAGTCTTCTGATTTTTCAAAATGCTCTGTGCTACAGATACATTTACACACTTCAACTCACTAAGTTCAAAACTCTGGCAGTTAAATTCAGGAAAATTGCATATCTCTTGACTTTTCAGTACTGCACTAAAACCCAGCAACCTCCCCCACTTCTCTTTCTTCTTCTCCTCCCCTTCCTGAGTCAACACTCCTGTGTCCTTTATAGTGTACGAGTCTCCTTCTGCCTCTCCTTGATGACTCCTCTTCCATATTTCCCCTCTTTATGATGGACAGTTATATCAAAGAATGCGGGACTTGGTAGTCTAGTCCTAAACCTCTGCTGCTCTGCAGAAACTCTCTATGCTTCTGTTTATCGGCACCTCCTTTTTGCAAGAAAAGTACACCTAGTGGAGTGGAGGAGTAACCTAGTGCTTAGAGCACTGGCTTGGGAACCAAGAGACCAGGGATCAATTTCTACTAGTATTCCTTGTGGCCTTGGGCAAGTCATTTAACCCTCCCTTGCCTCAGGAAAAATCCAAGTGATCAATGTCCCTGTTTAATGTACATTACTAAATTTAAGTTACAATGTAAACTGCTTTGACTGAAATGATACAGCTCTATAAAAACCTGTTAAATAAATAAAATATACCCATTACAGATTCAAACACATAGAGCCTGATTCCAGTGCAGACGTAGAAGCCCTCTGTACGTCAGGGCATCACGATTCTGATCCCGCAGGCCCCCTTTAGCCCCGCGGGATCAGAATCAGGATCAGGCCTGTACGTGCAGGCTGGGACTTTGATTCAGCCTGGCCTGCACATACAGGCACTGCCTAACTAACTCAGTCAGGGCTTTTAAATGGAGCGTGGCGCCATCCCGGCTTGCCGGCTCCTGCCACTGCATTCCCTGCAGCTCGAACCGTGATCTGGCCACCTATGACCGGGTCAGGCTGTGGGGAATGTCCTCGGCCCCCCTTGCCCCATCCGCACGCCGGGCCCACTGATTTCCAATGCATACAGGGAAGTTATTCCACCTCGGAGGTAGAATATTTTCCCCCTAACAACTCATCAGCCCTGGACGTACAAGGGCTGACATTAGAATCGGCCCCTGTACGTCCACGAGAGCACATCACCCCCGCAGCCTAACTAGCCTCCCTCCGATCCTCCCCCGTTCTAACTTCCCGTACAACCGGTGAGGAAGTTAGACACCAGCCAGAGAGGCCCACGAATAGCAGGGATGGATTCCCCCCCCCAAGCAAATTTGGGGCAAGAAAAACCCCCCAATTTTATTGGTTATATTATGAAAGGAAATATGTAAATCCAAACCCCACCACCTAAGCAGGTTCCATCTAATTCAGATAGAATTTTATGTGTATACAAGATATATGCAGATCCGTTTAAGTGTATATACACAGAACAATTTTAGAAAAAAGCATTTCTGCACTTAAAATGCTGTTTTACCCACGGAAACAACTTTTAAAATTTACCTCCTAACCTTTTCAGCATTAGTCTGTAAGTGATCTTTTAACAGATCCATTAACGTTTTTTGTGGGGCCCAGAGTAAAATTGGTTTTAGAACAGGCTTTACTGCATAAGCCCCATTGCAATGTATCTTTTTTAGCTTGGCATGGAAAAAATTGCAACCTGTGCTACACTGGCAGTGTTGTTTCTTATGACAGAGATGCAGTTGGTGAGGATGGCTTGGGGAATTTTGTAGAGGACAATCTAAATAGAAGTCATGGCTGACCTTGACATACTGTATTCTTAACTCCTTCATGTCTACCCTCTGCAACAGATATGCTGTTCTACTTCCCTTATTCCAGCTCGTCTTGCAAATCAGATGCAAATGTGGGTCACTTTGGTCCCCCCTAAATAGAATTAAGCCTTGTATATTATCATCCCTGGAGCCCTAAAACCTGAGAGTTTTGGGGGAGGGGAATTTTACAGGTTGTGCATGTTTAGACAGTGCATCCAACAACAGCATCGTTCTTCCTAGCCTGTATTGCTTTTAGCCCTTAAGCAACAATGGTTGGCAAGAAGCAGTCCATTTAATCAGTAACTCATCTCCCCTTTCTTTTGGCTTACTCCCATGTAATTCCAACATATCCCAGTAGCATATTAGTTCTACAATAAAACTGTGTGACCCTATAAAATCCCACTGCTATCCCCAGGTAAAAATTAAAGTTGTAACTGTCACATGTGTATGTCTTGCCAAGCTGTGTGTGTACAAAGGCTTCTGAGTAAGCTACAAATTGCGGTGAGTCTTTGTTTTATCTCTATACCAGCTTCGTCAAATAAATTGTATCCAGAAGAACTTACTGGGACAGGAATCATATGATAGCTTATTGTGTTGGGCAGCTTAATATGAAGAATACTGGGCTGCTTGTTTAGAGACAACACAAAGATGGCATGTCTTCTGACATACTTGTTTTATAAAAAGCTTCATGAGATTTTGTTGACATTTTTAATAGAGTTTAGGTAGGTCTATGTTTCATCTATAGAACTGATAAGATAAACCTAGTTCTGATGAATATCTTGACAGCCCTTTGTGTTGTGAGGAATTAGCAGAGATTCCACAAGGAATCCCTATTACAGTTATAAAAGCATTCTTATAGCTGTTGATTCTTTCTAGGATGTAGTACATACCCTGTTCACACATGCGGTCTTGGGCAAAAGTGTGCACTATTGCATAATAGTCACGCTCTGCTTCTTGCTCAATGCTATTGCGCAATCAAGGCCAACACTATTAAAAATAGAAACTGGAAAAATGAGGTACATTTTCATCATTCCTGTTTCACAGGACCCGCCCGCTTTTTCGTTCCAAATGAAAAACCCTATCACATGCTGGTCAGGGCTTCTGCATGCTGCATGCTGTCAAGGCTGTTGATAGTGTGGTGCACTCAATGCCACCTCAATAGCATGTCGCATTAAGTGCCACTGCCCTACTGGCAGCAGTTTTTGCTTGGCTGCAGTCCAAAAATGGTCACATGACTTCCCGAACCAGTTCCCCATCGCCCATTCCAAGACCCACCCCATAAGAATTACATCTGATGTACCCTTTGCATTCCTACTCCCCCCTCCCCTTCCCAGAGCTTCCCCAAGGTTATCCCTGGTAGTCTAGTGGATGAGGCAGGAGCTTTCCCCCTCCACTCTCACTTCATTTTTGCCCAGATTCAAAATTCTGGCTATGGCCTGCTCGGGGTCAATCTGCTAAATAAAGAGTGATTGCTCTTATTCAGCAGATTGACCTCTAGCTAAAGTGGAACTATTGGTAGGAACATAGCCACCATTTGGAACCAAGGTTGGCAATTGGGCAAGAGTGGAGGGTGATCTCTCCTTCACTGTTCATTAGACTACCAGGTGTACTTCTATAAATCCTTTAAAAGAAAAAGCAAAGAGAGAGGAGATATGATAGACACGTTTTACTGTTAGTAATATTAGACGTTTCATCAGCTTTCAATAGGTTCATTGTTGAATCTTGTTAAACCTTAGTGATTATGCACATTGATTCTTGATGAAAAAGATCTTTAATTAAATGATTTTCTTTCTCCTAGCTGACATGTCCCAAAAGGCATGTTGCCAAAATGCAAGTCTCTAGACAATGGACAGTTAAATCAAGAATGCCAAAGGGCTCGTCCTTATATACCAAACGTTTTTTTAATATCTACATCATCCAGAGATTTCTGTAGCCCCTTAGCCTCAGGTGCTTGGACAGTTCACTGATGATATACAAATTAACACCTGCCTGTAGGACATTGCTTCTTTCCAACCAGTTGTGCCGTGGCACGTTGATGGTGTTCCCCCCGTTTGGAAAGTCCTTGGTGTGCCTTGAGGTGACTGACAGGGATATGATTAGGAATGTGCTCATGATGGTGTTGCCTCATTTCTATTGGACAGTGCCCTCTACTTTCTAAATTGAACTGCCTGCTTAGTACTCCTCACTTTGTTTCCCCTGGTAGGAGAAGACATGCTCCTTTCCTGTGTCTGTCTTTGCTGACCTCATATATTAACACATCAGAAAGAAGCCAGCAGAATCAGACACACATAGGATTAAAGTGCAGCTCCCCTTCTGCTAATGGGAGGGACGGAGAATGAGAATCATGCAAAACTGAGTATGATGTGCAGCGAGGAATGAGCAAACTCAAAAAGTGGGCCATAAAATAAAAAAGACTGAGATCACTGCTCTAGGGCATGACTCAGATGTAAGTACATTATTGTCCTCATGCCTACAGCTAGTTATGAGCTGGATGAGGGTTAATTGCATGGTTTTGAATTTGAAGAAAACGGACCTTCTTTGGCTGAAACATGCAGGTCAGCCACCTCCAATGAAGTCATTAAATGTTTTAACTTTTCAAGTTCCTGAGGTTTATTGTGTCTGTCTCCTAGGTTTTAGAATGGATAGGCAGTTGTCTGTTAAGGGTCAGGTAAAACAAACAATTAAGTCCTCATTTTTTCAACTGAGGATGTTTTCGGATCATTCACAGTTCAGGCTAGTGTTTCAGGCCTTTCTATTGAAAATCTCAATTGTACGATTTTTGTATCTTGGCCTGCTACAACAAACTATAAAAGCTATACAAAGCATACATAAATGTAAACTGCATGGTTGATATCAGGATGTCGGTTTAGTGAGCATTTAGCACCACTTCTTAACAGCTGCATTGGCTTCCTGTGAAGCAGCAGGTTTGGTACAAGTTAGGCTGTTTAGTTTTCTGGTTCTTGAAGGAAGGTAAACCAGAGTATCTTGCAACCTTGATTGAGTCAATAGAGAGTGATCAGGTCCCCCCACGTCTGCCTGCAGTACCCAGACAAAACCTGGACGTGCCTGAGATATAACCCGATTCTTCCGCCGCAGGCCCCGGATGTACACACGATGGCAGAATCGGGTCATATACGTTCAGGGCGCTTCCTGTATGCTGAGAAGATCGACGTACAGGAAGCTGCCCATCCCAATCCCAGAATGCTACTGCTGGGGCAAGGGAGCAGTAGCATTCCAGCACCATGGCAACAAGCCGTCCATATAGAGAGTTGGAATGCCAACACATTCAGCCACCCTGCAGACCATGGTCCAGCCTACACAGGAGGCTCCTATGGCCCATATCATTGCTGCAGGGTCAATGGCAACCCCACGGCCCCGGAGTATGGGGTATGCGGCGAGCGATTGGCAAGGTCTCCAGGACTTATTCCACTATTGGGGTGGAATAACCTGGCCGTCCAAGAGGGTGCCGGGGAACGTACAGAGGCCTGATGTGAATTGCTTCTGTATGTTCCGGCAGCTGGCCTCTTCCCTCCACTCCGACTCTGCATAGCCCCCCCCCCCCACCCACTTTCAGCACTCCCATCATAAACAATGTGTAAAGGTGTAGAGAGCACTGTTGGCAGAATAGGGCTGAGGAACATGGGTGCAGGTTGGACGTCCAGCCCACATGTATATGGCCCTTATTCATCATTCAGCATGCTCCCCTTAGGTCCTGAGTTTCCTTTGTGTTCTAGTAATACTCAGAAGCCAACCATTCCCTCGTTTAAAAAGGTCAAGCTAAGGGGAATGGAGTTTTTTTGCTCTTGGGCTGCTTGCTCTGCTGCTGAATCCTGTCTGAGAGAGGAATGGCGAACAGGGGAGAGTGTCGACAGGTAATGGAAATAGTTACCCCCTTCCCTACCGGTGACGTCAGCTGCTCCAGATCCCAGGGCGCTATATCATCTGGCCCAAAGTCCTGCAGGACCATGGTCCAAAGGAGAATGTGCAAAGGGGCAAAACACACCATTTTGGCACCTTTTTCGGCGTACTGTTGGAGTCATCAGCTAGGGAAATCATCTGTTACTGGACCGGTATTTGAGTTTCAGGAACTGCTGTTGCTTAATGTTTGTTGTGTCCTCATGGGGAAACGGAAGGGTAAGACTGGATCTAAAGCTGATGTGGTAGTTCAGGCCTCAGTTCAACCGGTAGGCCCTCTGGATAAACATTTTGCGTTCAAGCTAGGCAGTCACCTTTATCTGAATGAATCGCTCTCAGCCTGGCAGATCGGATCCCCCACCGTTCCCATACCCTCAGTTGTCTTCAACTGAACATCACACCAGCCACCGGCCAGATCGATATCAGCAAAGGGAGCAGGCAGGTAAGCCCCGCCCTCCTCCCTACAACAAGGCCAATCAGATGGACGAGGAGCACCGGAGGGACTTGTAAAGTACAAGTGCTGCTAGGCGCAGGAACATCGCACAGCCACCGGCCCTATCAGCATCAGTGAAGGGAACAGGCAGTTAAACCCCTCTCTTGCTCCCTACAACAAGGCCAACAAGGCTAAAGAGAAGCACCGGCAGGACTTTAAAATTACAAGTTGCTGCTAGGCAAACCCGTGTCTTGCGGGCCCATGCCTGAGGGCCCTTTGGCGTGGGCCCCTTAGGTGGGGACCATCAAAAGAGGAAGAGCAGAAAAGCAAGACAACCAGGCACCCACAACTCTTCAAAATACGTTCTACCAAAACACCTACAGATTATCAAGATACTTAGTGAACTTCCAACGAACAAGCCAGACACGGTAAGCTGTGACCATACACCCGAACATGACACCACATAATCTAATATACTACTTGAGCATTCTTCTGGCTACATTTCTTCTCATATCATCTACCCATATTATCAATAATTGGAACAATAACATACAAGTTCTTCACAGAACAAACTTCCTCCACCTTACAACTCACCATAAAATATTGCTTACTAAACAAGGCTCACAGACTCATACATATCAATACCGAACGACCATTGCGGAAAATCACCGATACCAAACACCTGGAACATCCAATCACATGTTCTCTTATCAATGCTCACTCTATCCGCAACAAAATTCAGACCATTGCAGACCATATTCACCATACTGAAACAGATGTTATGTGCATCACAGAAAAGCTGGATCAATGATTATGACAACGTCCTACTAAACCAATTAACTTCATCTCAATATATGTTATTTAGCTGCCCTAGATTACATCAGAGAGGGGGAGGTGTACTGATCCTTGCAAAAAAACATTTGAACTTCTCACTGAAACAAATCTCAGTCATTACATACATTAGACCTTCTAACCATCTCCAACTCAGAGTACACCATATCCATAACATATAGGAAACCACCCCCAATACCAAATATCAGCAATCCTAGATGAGGCATATACCCAAACATCCACAAGAAACCACTTTATTCTCATGGGAGACCTCAACCTCCCCTCAACCACCATAAAACACACCAATCCATTTCCTAAGTGCCATGGAATCCCTACATCTAACTCAAATTGATGCACCAACATATTGCAAAGGATCAATCTTGACTTTATATTTGTTCCCAACAACCTACATAAGGAAAACCTAAATCTGCAAATTGACCCAGTATCGTGGTAAGACCACACAATCAATATCGCTCAACTTACCAGCCAATGCTACACCATCAAAAACTTCTCAACAGCAACTGTTCAGACGTCGATTAAAAGCTTTCAATGCAGAACACTTTCTTGATCAGACCTCATCACTACTGGACTCAGACATAACCGATCTCGACACAATTCATAGCCTCATGGAACCAGACAATAAATGGTGCTGCAACCTTTAATGAAAAAACACACCACAAAATCCAAAAATCCTCACGACCTCCATGGTTCTCTAAACACCTTGACCAGATCAGAAGAGAACTTAGATGCCTTGAAAGAAAATGGAAAAGACCCATAAAGAATTCATCACAAACACTCTTATGAAATCACTCAACCATTCTAGAGACCTATGCTCAATTGTATCCAAACTGACCAATGACCCCAACACAGCCAACACAACAGATGAAAAAATTCAAATTGACCCACAACAAACAATACACAACAAACACTACAACTCTATGAAACTCCCCAGCAAAATAATGGCACCGACAAAAACCCTCTATAGCACAGCTTCAACCTAATAAATAAAAGAGAATCCTAGACATTATTATCAACATCAGTACTACAACCTCTCTCTCGACCCCTCTCTTGTTACATAGCTAAAAAATCTATGCAACTAATTTGCTCAAACCATCCTTCAGATAGTTTTACCATTCCTCCCTCATGCAAGGATACCTACCCTCTGCACTTAAACAGGCCTCTATACAATCTATCAAAAAAAAAGATCTTGTTGGACAAGACCCTCCTATCACCCAATTTGCGAACATCCCATTTCTGGCCAAAATAATCGAAAAAATCATACAGCATCAGCTGCAAGACCATGTGAATGCACATGCCCTGCTAGACCAACATCAACATGGTTTCTGCCCACAACATGCCATTGACACTCTGCTACTAGATCTCTTCAACAGACTCATCACTGGCCTAGATAAACCTCGACAGGGATTTGTGTTTATTGTTCCTTGACATAAGCACTGCTTTTGACTCAGTGTCACATCACATTATGCTAAACAGGTTCAGTGACATTGGTCTACCAGATAACACACTAAAATGGTTCAAGTCATACTTGTCTGACAGAACCATGCAAGTAAAGGTCGGCATTTCCAATTTAACACCCTTTAAGTTAACACAAGGCATCCCTCAAGGTTCAGCCCTCTCTGGATTATTGTTCAATCTATATATTTAACCAATCTGCAACCTACTACGGAAGTGGAACATGCACTTTCAGCTCTATGCAGATGACGTCATGCTCTATATGCCATTCAACACTAACAACCCAGACTTCTCAATTATAGCGGATGTCTTCAATGCTGTGACAAACTTCCTTGCCACTGTAAACCTCACAGTAAACAAAAGTAAAACCGAAGCTCTGCTCATATTCCGATATCAAGACTTCAAGCAACCAAAAAAAAGATAATTACACATGATTTGGAAATAACAATAAAACAAGAGATCAGAATACCCTCTTCAGTATAACAATTGACAGCATACTCAACGATGGCTGCTCCACAAAAAAAATGCATAGCTCCAAAATGGGCGTATGGGAAGCTAAAGCTCGTCAGAAAAGCGAGCCCCTCTCGACACCAATTACAGAAACCGAGGCTGTTTAGATCAATATTACAATCCATAGTTACACCACACCATTGCCTCCAGACACATCATTCTACCAAGGCCTTCCCAAAAATGCTCCTATTTCCACTGTCAACTGAGTCCCAAATAAAAAATAATACCTCGCCGCCAGAATTCTAGTTCTAACATGCAACATATAACAACTGATCCTAAAAAAACCTACACTGGCTTCCAATAGCACAGCAGGCAAAAATACAAAAGCCACAAACCCACCCACTCACTCTCAAAATCAATGCACAATCTCATCAGCTCCCTGCCTTCACACAATCTCGATCACAACAACATTATTCAAACAAGAACAAGAAGAGCTGCCAGTCAGAAACCTCCTGAAGCAATCCAGGCGGGGGCACCCCCGCTCCGTACCACAAACCACACAACAGACCAGCAACAGAGCATTTCCTCTTTGGTATGCTCCATCAATGTGGAACTCACTACCAGATTAACGTAAGAACAGTTAAATCCATTACTGAACTAAAAAAAAACCAACTAAAAAACACATCTCTTCAGAGAACATTATAGACCTGATGACAAAAACATAAACTGGAACTATAACATTACCACCCAGATTGGCAGCCCAGTTAAACCACTCTTTTTCCCCCCTCCTCCCTTTAAAGATGAGATCACCCTCCTCTCTGCACTGGAACAGTAGTTCATCCCCCTCATTTAGTATAATTCCTGGCCCCCCATATTTGTTTCCAAGTTCTACTCCCCTTCTGTTTAACTTTGTAAAATCAAACTTCCTCTGTGATTGTCTAGGTTGTTCGATGTTACACCGCTTTGGATAAAGGCGGTATAGGTATAAGAAAATTGTTAAATGAATACACTAAACTGTAAAACTGGGAGATCCCCGGAACTCTCGACAGTGTCCTTCAAGCTAGGGCTGGTTCCAGCTACCTGTTATTTTGCAGGAGGACTGCCAGAGCCTGGATTGAACCCACATAGTATATACCTTTAAAAGACCCTTTGGTTGGCTATTACAAAGATGGATGCTAAATTCCCATCCAATACTGTGGTGCCCTGAAGTCGTAAATTTTCACAAAAGGCATTGCAGAAGGCTTCAGGAACTGCGGACTTCTAGATTTGGGGTGGTCTGCGGGTGGGATCCTATTTGGGTTAAGATGGATGGCCAGCTGCAGTTAGTACAGCAGGCCAATGTTTCTGCAATGCAATTAAGGCTTCCCTAGTAATCCAATCATAAGTTATAAGAAAGCCTTGGAGAATATGTCCAGGGCGAATAACTTATGTTTTCCTTAATATATTTCCCTATTACTCATTTGTTATCACCTGAAATATTGCTAGAAAAATACTGTTAAAGCAGGTTTTGGTGTTGTTTATTTGATTCTGTATTCTGTTCAAAAATGTTATTATTTACCCTCTAAGCTGGCAGTTAAGGGCTCTCCGTGGTGTGCGAGGAGTGTGTAGATGATTTTGATTTTCCAAATGTTAGCCAAGACTTTGACTAACTTTTGGAAGATTCCTCTGATACTATTTCTAAAAGAGCACACATTGTTAGTGTACTTTTGGTATTTTTTTGCCAACTGATTAAAATTAGACGTACTAAAGCTAATTTTTTAAATATAAGAATCAAGATGTTTTATGGGCAGCAAAAATTGAATGTCTCCCCCGGATGTCTCCTGGGACACTCAACTTAGGAGGAAACAGTTTTTGGCCCCCTAAAGCCTGGGTGTTTGTGCAGATCGGTACATACGACTTGTTGTTTTTTTTTTTTTCTTCGATTCCACAATGTAAAATGTGTGGTCACAAAATTGCATGGGACATTCATATTGCTTATTTTGATCGCATCTAAGACACGTTTTTTTGTTAAATAAGTCGCAGGAAGGTAGGGTTCCAAGTGTAAAATTAATAATAGCCCGAATTGGATTTTGGGTGGTCTCCCCTATTGACCCCCCTTTTTTTATTTCTGTATAATCAAATTTTCTTTGAATCAATCTTTATTCTCCAATAATGTGGGCCTGTAAATTACATTGCATAGGTATTAAATTGTATTTTCTTGTTGTTGTTCTTAAGTTGGGATAATGCTATCTGTTCCTTGATTTTTTTGTGGTTTTTTTTTTGTGTATTTTGCAAAAACCGCTTAATAAAAAAAAAGGGTCAAGGACTAAGGTAGAGTTAGGTCCTACCTCATTATTTCAGATTATATTTTTCGAATGCAGTGCTTGCAGAGCTTCATGCTTATGCTAAATCATTTTCAGCTTTTTGGAAGCTGTTAAAAACATGTTTTGTTTACAGAATAATGGTTTATAGGTTTGAGCTGAAAATATAATGATACCTTCATCTGCAGTATTTATGAGGGGGGGGGGCACTTCTATATAGGAAGACCACTTTAACTAAAGTACATTAGGTTTTTGCACTAAACATGCATTTTGTGCAAAAATGAACATGTGTTAAGTGCAACGTCTCTACAATAATTGTCAGGGGTGGGGACAGCATGTTCCCAACAGTTTAACACACAGATGAGTACTCTTACACGGCACAGTGCTATCATTGCAGCGTTTACTCATCTCCACCTATTGTGGTGGCAGTAGCTGAATCTGTGCTAATGGTAACTTTATAGCAGGTGATATGTCACCTTATACGAATAGCAATATGCTCACCATCAGGATCCGGACCTAGCCCTGTGAGAGCGGTGCACACCGCACAGGGCACAAAAGGCTAAGGGGGCGCATGTCCGCTGTTCTGTCGTGCCCTGCCGCCGCCCACTTTTTCTTCATTCAGTGCGGGCAGGGCAACGGCCGACAGCTGAAATGCGCCCCTGAAGTTTTCTCGTGGCACTCTATGCAGGTTCTCAGTCTCTCCGCCTCGGACTCAACGTCAGAGCAGGGAGGGACAGATCTGCTTAGAGTGCCGGCGGACTGCACATCGGGCGCACCTCTTCTCTCCCGCTGCTGTCCCAGAAAAGTGATGGATGGAGGTGCAAGAGGGGGGTGCGCGTGGCACACCATGCAAGTCACACAGGGCACGAATTAAAGCTTGGTCCGGCCCGGCTAACCACACCCCACTTTCTGCCCCTAACATACCAAGTCAGCACCAGAACACATGAGTCGGTCAGGCATGGCAAAATCAGCATGGAGTAACTCTCAAACCCCTGCGGTAACAGTTACCATGAGCCCTTACATCCAGTTAATATGCAAACAAATGTGTGGTAACTTTAGGTGCACTTTAGTAAAAGGGTTAGACACTTAATTTTGTAGCATGTTGGAAATATTGTTTTGGCTCTATTGTGGTGACTGATATGTTTCATAAATGTGTACGTATTTTAATCTGTGTTTTTATTTTGAGCCTGTTAGAATTCTAGGTATAACGGCACATGGATATAAATAATGAAATGTAATTATCTCAATGATATAAATACAGAGGATGTGGGCCTCTTTCAGTTGGCAAAGGAAGATATGGACCAAGGAGGCATAGGTGAAGGTGAACTGAATAGAAGCATGAGTATACCAGGACATCTGATCATCCTCTTGCACAAAACTACATTGATTCAAGAAGCAACATGAAACAAAGTAGAAACAGAAGGGTTTACAATCAGCAAAGGTTGTACGACCAAGGCTGCATACTTTTCCACCTTAACTGTTTAATTTATAGGCAGAACAAATCATCGGAGAAGCATGTATGAAGAAAACCGAGGTGTGACGATTGGTGGAAGCCTCGTCAACTGTTGCTGTGCCACATTATTGTGGGTGGAAAGTGAAGACGATCTTAAAACATTTTCTTCTCGAGGATCAAGGAATAGTCTTAAAATGGGCCTGCACCATAAGGTAAAGAAGACAAATATCCTGAAAACTGGCAAAATCAATGAGTAATTGTTTGATGGAGAAGAAATTTAAATAGTAGACAACTTTAACCTACTGGGATCCAACTATCAATAAAGAAACAACAAGCAATCAAGAAATCCGACGATACATTGCTGTTGATAGACATGAATATGAAGGATCTATGACAAGCTTCTCAAGCGCAGAGAATGTCTCTCGTCACAAAGATTAGACTTTCAAGCCATGGTATTTTCAACAAATGTCAGTAGATCGCGGAAAGTTGAACAGTGGCAAAAGAGAGACAGGAAGAAAATTGATGCCTTGGAATTATGGTGCTGGCCAATGAATACTGTGTAGACCAGGGACTGTCCGAAGAACAAACACGTCAGTATTAGAGAAGATTAAACCTAAGTTTCTTTAGACTTTGACGTTCATACTTTGGACACATCATGCGAAGAGGAGAGTCATTTAGAGAAAAGATATCCGACTTGGCAAGATAGACGGTCAACATTAAAAGAGGGAAGGCCAGCAATGAGATGGAGGGATACAATAACAGCAGCTAGGGGTGCCATTCTGTCCACAATGACGACCCGCTATGACTGAAGACCACGTTTTCGGACAACTGTCCAGCGGATCGCCAGGAGTCGACACCATGACTCAGATGGCACCTACACAACAATGGCAACATAAAATGGATCTTGTGGCCCCATGGGTGTGAGTGGCGCATTTGAAATATGGCATCTTCAGACGTGCAGAGATCAATGAAGAGAGCTTCTCAAAATGTCCCCCTGAATGTGTGGTCGAATAAAAATATAGATAATGGCATTTAGATTATAACAAAAAAAAGTCACAAAAAATGATTATTGTTTGGTTTGCTTATTTACATCTCATACGGGTGGTCTGGGAAATCTAATTAACTTATTTGCCATAGCTCTAGAATGGAACTACTGTATCTGTGTATCCCTCAAGTACCTGTGCGTTTCTCTCAAGTAATCTGAAACCAGCGGGCCTGCCAAGTTCCACTGAATGAATTTGATTATCTTGTGCCAGTAGTGTTATTTCCACTCCAGTTCCTCTCTTCTCCATAAAACTCAGCAGAAAACGGGAGCATCAAACTATGATTTATCTTTAGGGTCCTCTAGCATGATCGTTCGCATTTAAGGTAGATCTTCTTTTTACCCGTTAGGAAAAGTAACTTATTTTCCTTCACAACATGGCAGTTTGAAAAATGTACTCGGGTTGGAAAGGTTAACAGCTAAGCCCAAGGCCTTCTCGGATGAGATTTCCCTTCACTTTCCTGGACTCGAAAGAAAATGCAAAGAAAGAAACGCCAAATTTATTTTATTACATTAAAACATAGGGAGAGGGATACACTTAAAAAAGAATTGATTGCAGGAAATGTTTGCAGCGCTCAGGGTCGGCATCAGTACACATTTTGTTTGGTATAGATCAAGTTCACTATTCAATCAGAAGACAATTTTAAAGAAACATTTCTGAGCAAATTGGTCTTGTATGATTATTAGCCACTCTGTATGGCAGATAAAAGTGTGCGGGAGGTAGGGTGGTTAGACGCAGAGATTGCAGGCAACATTTATATTTACCAAAAAGCAACACACACTATTTAGTTGAAACGATAACAGCATTATACTGTAAGTGAGGCAAGTTTATGTAGGGACATTTTATTCTTAGCCAATTGTCGAATGTGAAAAAATGGGCGTACGAATACTTTAACATCTTTGTTAGTGGACATAGAAAAAAGGCTGGGGGCAAGGTTTGCCTCTTTGCGGATGATACCAAAATCTGCAATAGAGTAGGACACCCATGAAGGGTGTATGATAACATGAGGAGTGGCGACAGTAACAGCTAGAAGGATGCTTAGGTGCATACGGAGAGGAATGGGCTTAGCAGGAAACAAAGGAGGCGATAGTGCCTCTGTATAAAGGTCTGTGGTGCCGCCTCATTTGGAGGTATTGTGTGCAATTCTGGGGAGACCGCACATTCAAAAGGATATAAACAGGAGGGATGTTAGTACAGAGGGTTGGTACTAAAATGGTGCAGTGGTCTTCATTTTAAAACATATGTGGACAGACTTAAGGATCCAATTGGTACAAATTAGAGGAAAGGCAGGATAGAGGTGAGAGTGATTGAGGACGTTTAAATACCTCCGTGGCATATTAAATGCACAGAGGGAGCGCCTTTTTCGACCCTGGAAAGCAAGTACTGCTAGGCGGGGACATGGAATGAGGATGAAAGGGGATAGAGTAAGGAGTGATACGCGGAAATATTTCTTACGGAAGAAGAGTGGTGTATATGGGGAATAGTCGCCCAGTGGAGGTGGTAGAGATAAGGACAGTATCTGAATTCAAAAAAAGCATGGGACAAAAACAGAGGATCTATACAGGAAAAAAGGGGGGAATATTGTAGTTGTTTCTTGGGAAGGGACCCGACTAGATAGGCCATGTGGTACCTTTTTTGTGTCATCATTTTTCTATGTTTCTATAAATACCTAAATACCTGCAGGCTTTATGGAAATTGGTCTAGAATGCCAAACGTTCACCACTTTTCCCAGTGGAATGCAATGTAGCATAAGCCGTAATTATAAAAAACTCGAATATAAATAGTTCCCAAAACTCCCATCCAACATAACTCCCTTCTATTTCTGACTCACCATTCTCAATACCCTTTGCAAGCTAGGTTGGGATTATGAATATTGCCTCCTTATGAAAGCAATTTTCAATGCGTTTGTAAATGAGGGTAAGAATAGTCTGTGCACATAAAGTGCCTGTCTAAAAAATTTCCCTCTCTAAACAAATGTCTTAAAAGATGGGTCTTATCCGCAGGGCATGTACATTTAGCCCCATTGGGAGGGAAGCAACTCACAGAGACCTGATGGGGTAAGGTAAGGCATAGGGTGGGTATATGGGAGTAATTTTATAAGAAGATGGGAAGGTGGAATGGGATCGTGTGCAATCAATGGCCGCTGTCCACAGAAAACAACTGCTACAGGTGAGCAACATTGCTTTTTCCATCAACAAGCCGGATTTAGTCAGGCCACTCCAAAAGGATGAACTCCCAAGCGTGAGGGCTGCTCAGTGATTTATATATTGTTACAGTTCAAGCGGCCACACAAAAACAGTTGTGAAAGGTGCGTGATCCGATGGAACATATTGGCTAGCATGGCTTCTTGACTGAAGACATTGTCCTTTGCTGTGGCTCGGTCCAGACAGTAATGTGCAGCAAAGTATGAACAAGAGACAAAGAAGCTGCTTTGCAGAGGGTATCTAGTAGGGCAGACTTTAGGCGCCTATGTCGTCTTTGCAGTAGCTAGAATCTGGGAGTGACTTGACCCTTGCAGCTGAGAGCGGTATATTCTTTGTTGATAACACAAGTGGATGCAGGATGCTAGCCAATGTGTCAAAGTTCTTTGTATGACTGGCAAATATCTGTTTGTTGGGATCAAAGGAAACAAAAAAACTGCTTTGCAATGACAATGCAATGCTGTGCTGTTGAGTCAATGCGGACTCCTGGCAAACCAACCCTGGGTTTTCTTGGCAAGCGTGAGACCAGAAGAAATCAGTTTATTTAAGATACTATGGCAAGAGCACTTTTACAGTTTACAGGCGTGGGAGGGCACATCTCACATGAGATATCAAATTCAGTTTTGGAGAAAACAGCGGTGGGAAACTATTTTATTGCACTGATGTGAACGGAATTTTGTGTAAGTGCCCACCTTAAGTGTGATGATTGAAATAAAGGTGTAAAGTCATTAATGTCTGAAATTCACGGACTCTCCTAGATGAAGTTCATAGGGCCCGACCGCTATTCTAGAGGCATTTACATGGGTTACTGACCTCGGTAAATCAATGTTAAATGCCAAGAACGGGATGCTGAACCGATCACTACACAACTAATGACTCGCCATACACCATCACTAGTGCTAGACCATTAGTCATCGGGTTGCTTGTACATTGTGGGCAGCAACAGTCCGAAACCAGGTAGGGAGTCGATTTCTGATTGCACACCGCTACCTTGTTAGCAACCTGCGAGTAAAAGTAGGCGAAGCCAAAAGCTGGCCTAGTTTTAACCACAAGAGCGAACTGGCTAGCAAGTGCAATATCACCGGTACCGGGTTAGCTTCTGCGGCCTTGGAAGCTGTGCGGGGGTGATCCTGGATATTCAAGGATGGGGCCACATCGAATATCCAGGGGTGGAGGTCATTGCCATGGGATATGCACCAGAGCAGTGCATGGTCCTTCCATCATGAATGTCAGGCCCATAGCTACTAGAGATTACCTTGCTCGTGAGGAATTTGAAAGTGATCTCCAAAGGCGATGAAGGGTGTCTTCATAAGTGAGGACAATACAAAATGAAGGTCCCGACGAGTAGTAGTCTTAACAGGAGGTTTCGGCAATGGAGGACTAACATGAAGCAAAGAAGGTCTTTCATGAAATAAACAATTTTTAATTCACTGAGCCATTGGAAAACGTCACACCATTGGAGCATGATACATT
>CM066032.1:1860535771-1860704347 GCA_033557465.1 Ichthyophis bannanicus | reverse complement strand
AAAATACCGGGAGGACTAAAACATAGTGACGTGAAAACATGGCTTGCACACCAAACAAAAAGTGAACAATGTCACAGACAGCACCAACACATGTGCGCCTTATGGCAGGTCAATCGACAACTACAAACCCAAAAACCCACTCAACCGAAACAACCTAGCAAAAACAACAAAAACACATCATCTACACCCTGTGAACATTGACAGGAAAATAATGGATTACATGGGTCACAAGGAGTCTTGACTGAGGACAAAGTTCACACATTGGGCATGATGACAGACCTGAAATGCAAACACCAAACGAAAACAATATTGGGTTAAATACAGAAACGTTCATTTGGTTTGCACCATCACAAAAAAACAAATAGTGGTAGACAGTGCCCCTATCATAATATCAGGGCTGGCCGCAATCACCTCGGAAAGTGCTCCAAAACAATTTAGCATGTCACAAAGCCACCTCCTACAGAAAGGTCACGTGGTTGACAACAAATTATCCACACCAGATATAATGTGCATCAGGTGCATGCTCTGCCACCTGACACCAGAACCCCAAGCCCCCCCTTGCTGCTGCATGTCGCAAATGTTTCACCCCACCATATGAGTGCATGTACAGATAGATGCTGCATGCTTGAAGGACCCAACAAAACTCATATGTCCCTCAGAAAAATAACCCATCTGTCAAAACAGGGGTCAGGACTAACTCCAAAAAGATATTTGGTGCAAAGGATTTTAATGTTCAAAAAAACATGACAGAAAAGTAATGATGATACCTCACATCCCAATGCCCGATATGGGATTACAAGCTCTAACACCACTATGGACCACAAACAATCATCGTAAATCACAATAAAGCATCTGATAACAAGTACCACATGGCACATGACCACAGACCATAAATACCAACTCAACAACCAGCAGAAAACTGCACATATTACACCATCAAGGAGGGTCAACATGCCAGTGTTGGTTTGGGGAAAAACAGGTGCATCGGTTCACCAATCAATACCAGGCTAATACATGGACTTTCCAAGTTAACCACAAGTATTATTGTCACCCACACTGCCACACTCCAGAACATAAGTGTGGCAATGTGAGTGTTGCTAACACAAGCCATAGTCATGGCCGTGGAAGACGGGAAAAAAAAAAAATAAAAAAAAAAAACAAAAAAAAAAAGTGCAAGGTGTGTACAGACATGCAGGACTGGTCATGTATGCACATGTTAAGCAAACCACAAGAAAAGCAGCATATGAATAAGGAAATAATGGGGACAAACCATATCACAGGGCTAGATCCCAACACAGAAAAGCCATAGGTCCACATGTCGCGTGTACACAGAAACATAGGTCAGTGCGATGAGATGCACAAAGCACCAGCCCACATGGCAACATGATACAGTGATGGACACCATATGCATGTAAACACCCATGGGGGGGGGGGGGGCCCCCCCCCGGGGGGGGGGGGGGGCGTCACTGAAAACATTTATTCCAAGATGGTGTCGTGCGTGAAAAACATTGTTGATTTTAAATGGGGATCATGTTCCAGGTGGCAAATAGGTTGACGTTAGGACAATAGGAGCACTCCATCGTTTGACGCCACATGGATCAAATACATGGGCTGTATGCTTGTGTTGTAAGAAAAAACATTAGACATATCGCCGGTTGCCAGGCACAGCCATGGTACAAAAAATAAAACACCCAACTGTGACGAAATGTACCACCTACAAATGTCCATGTCAGTTGCTGCTGCCACAAAGGGGGGATCATTGTTAAACGGTCAGAATTGTATCTGCCAATCCAACAACTCATGTTAAAAGTGTCTTTGAAGCTCAGGACATGCATAGGTCAGGTGGTCTGTGTGCAATATACCACAGTCCTTTCTAAGTCCATGTGTGTCCCCTACAATGGGGAGAACGTCCTGCCAATCAATTGCATCAGCAGTGCTATCGACGCCTCTGTCATGGGAAATCAGTATCAAAAGATCAATAATGTCCATCCCAGTCATGTGTTGCCACACTCAGAGAGTAAAACATCCAATGGCAAAATGTCATAGCAAAAGAGTTGCATGGTGGTTCTGGTCCTCAAACAGGTGGGTGTTGTTGACAAAACAGTTGCAGTGTAAGAGATGTGCCCGGTATGTCCACTGTCCTGTGTCAGGGAAAGAGGAGAGGGATGTAATCGTCAGACACCTTTGAAAAAAGGAAAAACACCAGAATGGTCATAACGTCACAAGCTGTGGAAATCTAAGGGTGAAGAAAGGAATGCAAAGGGCAAACAGGACCTGATTAGCAATATGAAAACCATAAACCATGTGGGCCAACATCATTAAGCCTCAACACAGGACATGGGTGTCAACATGGATATGTTAATGTCCATGCGCCTGTCACACCAGGTGTGTTGCAGCTACCACCACCCATATGCCAGCTGTTCATGTGAGCCTAGAGAACACATGGTTACATGCCCACTCAGAAACAACATTAAATCATCACCAGTGAAAAGACAGATGTAATGAACCTTTATTTTTTTTTTTTTTTTGCAGAAAGAACACAAATAACACAATACCGTGTGTGTGCAATCAGGGGTAGGCTCATCAATCGCTTGAGGCCCACTACACAAACCAAATATCAGGAACCACCTGAAGGGAGAACAAATGTCGGCAAAAGCTGGAGGATTCACCATGTCAAGCCAACGTTGATGACGCGTCCAGATTATGTGCATATCTGTAAAAACAAATGAAAACAGACAAGTGCTTAATGACAACAAATGAAACATGTTTTATCAAAGCACAAAACACATGTCCATAATGTTGACAAACGTTTACACCACTATGTCTAAGTGGTAGCATAGTCAACAACAGACACCCAGAGGCAACACCACCCTAAACAGCACATGATAATGGATGATGTCCTGAGCCCCAAATGCAACAATCACACAGGCAAACGAGAAATAAGAAATAACACACACCCACAGGGATGGACAATGTTCAAAATCTGACATCTGTAACACATGGCCCTGCATGTGGCACAGGTGGTAGATCTGCTAGATATCAACGGCCCAGTTGGACCATGCAATGATATCCTGGTGTTGTCTGAGAGTACATTGTTCGGGGACAGACAAAAGTTGTAGGCAAACATCACAATACAAAAACCTACACACACATGCAGGTCTGTTGCACATGGTCACAGTGAAAGTGTCGGCCAGAGGGGGCACATGCTGAACCAAGGACACAAGGGGAATATGAGTGGACACCAGCAAGAGATGGTTTATGATGCTAAACCTAGGAATATTGGAAAACAAATCATCTGTTGCAATATGACAGATCGATAAGAACATATGATTTCAATTAGTGTGGCACCACACAAATGTTCTATGTACAACCAACCTACCAAAACATAATGCATATTGATGATTGTCGAGACACATGGCAAAGCACCAGACCAACACCATCCAAACCAACGTATGTCCTCTGCACATGGAGACACAAGATAAGCACAACATATGTTTCATGTTACAGCCGTGATGAATCACACACTGGCAACCGTCATGTCCCCAGCTATCACACACCACAAACAGCCCACACAATTAATGGACTGCTCCCTATCACAATGTATAGATCACATCACATGTCAGAGGCATCACGGAGGGTGTCTCACGAGATCCTGAGGTGTGTGTAGTGTCTCCGAACCCCTCCCTTACCTCTCTGTCTGTGTACACACAAGAGCAATTCAAGGGGTATGCGCACACCATTCTGTTGGGTTCTCAGTCCCAGAGTGGCATGATAAACCTGTTATCACCATATTGGGAGGAAAGACCTCCTCTACCTGTTCAATGTGTGTGCCAAAGTTGTATGTTTGAATCCACTGCCAATCGGCAAAACCAGCATTGGAAATCTGCGCTCCCACACTCATGGTATTCCCGTATCATAAACATAGTTCCTGGTTTGTACATTCATACCGTCTGTAAATATTAAACAGCTATGTGCTGAATGATTCGTGCACAAAAAACATGCATAATGTGTGGCAGGTGTTTAAACCCATGAACCACTGCCCATGTCTGCATGTGGACAAACCCCTGAGGGCTGCATGCTACACAATCCCATGTGTGTTATGTCTGAACGTTTGAAACATGCATACCCTACATGTGACACCTCTGATAAATAGCTGGCACCTACATCTGTGTATGTAAGCCAACATAATCATGGCTTCTTGTGTCTGCCCAATATATTTGTTCATATGGCTTCTGTGATTCACGTGACCTACACACATAAACAGCCTGAAGCTAACGCATGATGGGATGATGTGCAAGAGCCATCAGCAAGGATATGCCATCCACTCCATTAAATACCTGACTATACCACAAAGCCCATACCCACATGCTGTGAACCAAACTTGGCTATTGTTAAAACCACCCTTTGCCTGTTTCTGGCCGGATACATCTCACCATGTGTGTAGATACCCATCACTGCAGTGGAAAGGTAAGGACTCACCAAGTTTAAAAGGTGTTGTATTACAACCCCCTGGCTGCACAATGCAGAAGGTCCCCATCCCTAAAACATCCATGTCATGGCTACCTGATTCACCAATACATTTTTGACACACGTCATGGTTGACACTCCACATACCATCCAAACTGTTACATATTCATCTCCCATACTAGCAAATAACTATGTTTATTGTGCTTTAGTGTGACCATGTTGCACACACATGAGGAGCACACAAACATAGGGCATGTCACAGGAGCTTAATACCAACAAAACGCATCACAAATGTGTCTAATATTACCGCTCCACAATGGACAACAGTCAAAACAAACAGGAGTGACCGCCCAACATGAACATCTCAACATTATGGCTGGACCACTGTGTGGCACCATATCATGTAAGATAACACCTTCTGGTCGGACAACAGCTGTTTCTATCAGAAGCAGGACACTACCTGTGAATGTCACCCTCCAAAAAACAAACCACACAGATACCAACAAACCCCCACATCATCTGCCAGCAACTGCTGTTGTGCAAAATCCCCATTATTGTGTGGCACCACCCATTGCACATATGTGATGTTGGCATTGAGAGCCAACTGGTACTGGCAGTGGTCATACAGATTCAATTTTACATTAAAAAATAACACAATAAAACATTAACACACATTGTATAGCACATTGGTGTAAAAAAGGGAGTAGTAAGCTAACTAATACGATTTAACAAATTGAGAACAGCTCTGCAATTCAACCTCCGCCCGCTGACCGCTTGAGCCCTCCCGTGTGGCACCAACTGGCAGTACAGGGGGGCACAATGGATCCTCCTCAAGATCCTCATTAATCTCGGCAGGGATATCATGCCTGAGAGCAATGTTGTGCAGGATGCAACAGGCTATGATTATCTCGGCAACAGTGCATGGCTTATATTGTAAGGCCCCGCCTGTCCTATCCAGACACCTGAAGCAACTCTTCAAAACGCCAAAGGTGCGCTCTATGACAGAGCGGCTGGAGGCATGGGCCTCATTGTACCTCTGCTTTGCATGTGCCCGTGGCTGACGAACAGGAGTCAGCAGCCAGGGGCGACAACCATATCCTGCATCACCTGCAGAAAGAAATGTTACATGTAATGCAGGGGTCCATGTGAAACATTCCTGACAGCTGTGTAGACATGAGAAAGAAACCAACAAGACATTGTGACACTAATATACAGCTCAAAAACTATGCAGCTCTATCAGATATACATATGATGACATACAATCTAAACATGGCCTATCCAGCCCGTAAACACATAGCGAATATCACAAAACGTCCATAGTCACCCTTAAATAGTGTGTGTGTGTGTGCTACATGCGTATGGTGATGCAGTTACTGTCCACATCTGCAAACCCACAACGGTGAGACCACAACAGCAATCCAATGCTCCCATAATCACAGGGTATGTCTCATCAATAACCAAGGGAAAACACACAGCCATTTGCGTGTGGCACACATACACACCATGTATGCCATGGTGGTAGGTAAGAATGAAAAGCATATCACCTTTAGACATCCTGTTTATGAATGTCAACATATGATGTTTTGTTTGTCAGCCAAAATAGGCTGTGTATTGTTGTGCGCCAATGCCTGTCATAGCCATCCTCTTCCCAGTCCCCATCCTGTACACATCCCTCTGAAGGTGCGGTCGTCCAACATGCACACTGTACCCGTCATTAGTTTGCCCCCAAAACATAGTGCATAGGCACATAACCGTCCGGTGTAGCTGGTTCCCATAACTCTGCGTATGCACCCACTTAGTCCCCTTGCTGTAACTGTACATTTTCCACAATGTGAAATGAAATGAGGATGGCCAGACAAGATGACACAAACGTACCCTCACCTACAGTGACAAAGGCTACTGTAAACACTACATATTGTTGCAAGCCTGCTGTGACATAGGCAATATGTCTGGCCACATATATGCACACGTGTTCCCCCTGCTGGAAACCTCAACATCATCCATCAGATATTAATATACACCTACTCATGTTAGATATTGAGCCCTGGGTGACAACTCTATCACAGAGTGCATGCGTCAAAGTGACACACACATGACATGTGTGTAATATTAGGGATATCCAGAACCAGAAATGTTAATGACGGAGAAACATTATCCAACAATTAAACATCATCACAGGTGTATGTGGTGGACAAAACCACCCCACCAACCACCCCATGTTTGCATATGCTACCAACATGCACTATGAGGTCATCATCAACAACATTGAATTCTTCACTGAGGTGTCAGCACATGTACAACATGTGCATATTATGGTCATAGACTGTGAGGATAATCATGATGTAGGGTTAATGTTTTCTAGTCATACCAGACGTACAAACACATGTAATAATGTATACCAACACCAGTCCTGTGGATAACATCAATCATATGCAAAGTGCATGTGTCAAACTATAAAAGACCTCTACTGTGATCACAAATAGAGACATGTATAACGACATACAGAAAATAACACATCCTGACATACTCACCCAGCAATATACAGTCGCCAAAACGTCCCTCCTCAAATTGTGTGAATATTGCCGAGTGATGCAGGATATAGGAGTCATGGGTGGACCCTGCAAACCTAGGGACCACATTCAGAATATGCTGATTTGCATCACATACAACCTGAACATTCAGGGAATGGTAGTGTTTGCGGTTTGCGGTACGCTACCTCCCTGTCTCTAGGCGGGACCAGGGCAAACATGTGTGCAATCAATAGCTCCCATCACGTGTGGTATCCCGGCTAATGCCTCAAAGGCCTGGTTCAGGGTCCACCATTGTTGCCTAGTGTGGGGTATGGCTATCTAATTCCCCATCCGGCTGGACCATGGCACGCAGGACCTGGTGGAGACATCGTGAGAAGGTGGGCCGGCTCATGCCACCCACTGCGGCCACAGATGTCTGGAAACTGCCGGAGGCAAAGAAATGTAAGGCAGCAAGGAGCTTGACTAAACCAGGTATGGCATGGGACCGATCAGTCAGGGGCTCGAGGTCAGGTCTAAGATCCTCATAGAGACCCCTAATAGCCCTTGTGCTCAGTCAGTAAAGGGAGATGACCTGGTCCTCTCGCATGTCATGGAGCTGGGGACGGGGCCTGTAGAGGCGTGGCTGCCGAGCCTGCACCTCGGCATGCCTCCTGCGCCATGCACGAACAGCACAGGCTTGGACCGCCACCACAGCTGCAGGTCTGATTTGCTGCGGGACTATACCCATGCCCTGTGCCCCAGCCCCATCAACACCATCTCCCGTGTCCGGCAACCCAAGCATCTGCCCACTGCACAGGACACATGCAGAAACATAGACATGCGCCATAAACTCCTCCCACCAAACTAAGAAACAAATAACTATGTCACACACAAAAAAATATCTCAGCACTCTACAAACTACAAGACACACCAGACCATACACACACAAGACAATACAATCCTCAGTACAAACACCAGCCAAACAATCTACACATACACCTGTTCGGACTCCCTTCCTGTCTCTCATCAAACACACTTCTACTCTTCTCCGCCTACAACCCTCAACGTGGACAAGCTGTTCTCCCTCACCTATATTTTTTTCCTTGCCGTGACGTCCAATGCGCATGCGCATTTGCTCGCAGACGAAGGTCTAGAGTCGCGCGCATGCGCGACTCTATGCATGGGTGTCGGCATGTGCGTGGTGACACGCAGATGCGCATCGCCTTGCACATGCGCAAAATGCACCCAGACGCCCATGCGGGACTCCACGTAATGCGTATGCGTGATTCTACACATGCGTACCAATATTTCTCTCGGCGCATGTGTGTGTTGATGCCTGCAAACACCCATGCGTATGGCATCACGCTCACGGCGCACGAGCGCGACGCACGAGCACCGCGCTCCAAATTACACGCCTGCACAAATGCGCATGTGCAAAAATAAAACGTGGAGATACAGTATAAATAGGCCTCAACACGTGGCACACGTTGAGGGTTGTTATAGGAGTCTCACAAACAGACACAGAGGTACAGAGAGAGCCAGAGGATACGTTAGAGGTAGTCCACAGGAAGGAGTGAGACATAAAGGTACAGTGTGCAATAGGGAGTGAGGCTGTGGTGACAATAAGTCAGAGGAAGGCGGGATAGAGAGAGTTTGTCAGAGTCTGAGTGAGAGAGGCTGAGGTAGGGGTACGGCACAGGATAGAGGGAGAGGACACATTAAAACATCACTGTATTAACTGTGAACATTTGCTCACTTACTTGACAGATCCCCTGTGTTACAGTGTACTGTATTGTGTCCTCTATTGTAGTGTCATTGTTATCTGTTGTGTGTGCTCTGTCCTGCTGTGTGTTGGTGAACGGGGGTTGTTTGAGAGGAGCCTGTGTTCAAGTTGGAGATGGAGAGGGACAGTGACAGAGAGGGCCAGTGTGAGGAGGCGGAGGATGTGGGGCAGCCAGTTGGTGCTGAGTCACCCAGGGCACAGACTGCACAGCCTAGCAGGAACAGGCAGGGCCATCTGCTGTCGACAGCCGTCACATTACAGCCAAACGGCCAAAAGAAAAAGGATCCCTGTGCCAGCAACACAAAGGAGGAGAGCTGTAAAGTTCAGTGACAGGGAAAACCATATACTACTCTCCCATGTCCTAGAAAACTATGATGTATTATTTGGCAGAATGAGCACACGCACATCTGTGGCAAACAGAATGGCAGTGTGGGAGGATCTGCGTACTGCACTGTCTGAGGCAGGGGGCCCCACACGTGATGTGGACAGCTTAAAAAAGAGGTTTTCTGACATCAAGAGAGGTGTCCGTCAGCACATGGTTGCTGAAAGACAACATGCTATGGGCACAGGTGGGGGAGGCCCCTTCACACCCACACTCTCGCCCCTGGAACAAGAACTTGCAGCACGGTTGGGAGACATCTACCTTCATGGACTGCCAGAGGCCCTGGATAGCGCACATCCACATGCAGGTATGTACACTAACTAATCTTTTGTTTTCATGTACAATCTCCATATTCCGTACAGGGCAGTCCTATGCACATACACTCCCATATGTGTCACCCAAATCCACATCATGTCGCTATCCTGTTGTGATATGTGTGTGCAATATCCTTACCTCACCAGTTATGTTGACATGTCTGGGGTTCACATCCAAACATAGCTCCTCAAACCCATCCCCAGAGAATATGGCATAATGAAGCGCACACACACACACACACACATGAGTCACCAGACAAAAAACACCTGTGATTCCATACACTGTATGACTGTGTTGGTCATTTCCAAGGCATGTTTTGTATGACATTTACAGCAATACAGTGCTGCATGTGCACCCCAGTGGGCCAAAGGTGCTGCCTAGTTGCCATACGCTGCACTATGGGTCACTGCGAGTCACATGTAGCACTGAGAGGATCATCTGACATACAAATATGACCCATACTCACAAACCAACACACACATGCAGTGATTTGCATAAAGCAGGTGTTAGGGTGGGGGCAGCAACACGCATGTGCGGAAATATGTTACAAAGCAGAGGAATGGGATGCTATGGGCAAACATGTGCGATGTGACCATGAACAGCAAAAAGGGCAATCTGCCATCTGTGCATGGGCACAGCACACACATGTGTCCCTAACCCAGCCACATGGTGGGGACACACACGTATGGGAGTGTGTCCTGTGTCCGGCATGCAGCACACATGAACGGACGCAACACATCCTGTCTGTGTGTTATGTATCACACACGTATACATATGTGGTTTGCTGAAACATATGTGTGCTCTCTCTGATTGTTCCCAATGCAGGTGACTACAGTCAAATGGGTGCGGAAGAGGAGGAGGAGGAGGAGGGGGCAGAGGAGGAGCAGGAGCAGGATGAGGCGGTGCGGGAGGAGGAGGAGGGGGAGGAGTCGACATCACAGCCCCTATGAGTCTGATGGAGGCAGAGGCTGCTGTCTCAGGGGGCAGCACAAGTGCTGGTGGATGAGTCCCTGGAGCCACACGTGCACGCCATGACACCATTGGGGGAAGCAGCAATAGAGACCAGCCAACCACCCATGCCAGCAGAAACCAACACCTACACCTCTCCCGGAGATGATGATGGCAGAGTTGAGGGCCTATGGTGCATCATCACATCGTGATGCTGAAGGTGGGTGACAATAGACTGTCACAACCACAACACACACACCAGTAGTCCACAGTTGGTGTGTGTGTGGTGGCTGTTCAAACATTACCTCCACACGTTACATGTTAGGCTTGATTATCTTAGATGTGTGATACCCAAAGGTTGTAGGGCACATGAAATGATTGTATTGTTTCCCCCAATAGAATAGTGTATGTTCAGGTTGATACACATGGATGCAGACATATGAGGAATGTGTCTGACGGCCCAGCACTTTATGACAACATAAAATTGATACAGACATTGGGAAAGCTACATCCTGCCGCTCTGCAGATACCCAAATGTCTTGTACACAGCAGGATGACAACTAAGCCATAGTCTGCTATATTAATGAGCATATGTTAAGCTATATTACCCTCCTCTGTGATGTTGTGTCACAAATCCTCCATTCCTCAATGTCTGCAGTTGCAGGTAGCGGAAAACATAGCCTTGTCTTTGTAGAGCTCTGATGTCCCCCTCTGTTGCTCCCCCTCCTCTGTCCAAACTATCCACATTTGTTACATGGCCCACATTATCTGGACCACAAACCCTCCTCTGTGTTACAGTGAGGGTGCATATGTATCACTCAGGTGGCACATATGTGCAGCAGAGGTGCACTTGTACAGGTAAGGTGTGTTATCCCTGTGCCTACCAGACATCCCATTGCTTCATTAACAAACACATGTCCCTGTCAGAGATTGTGTTTCTCCCTCCACATGTGTCCTCAATTGTGATGTCCTAGCTCGACCTTCCTGTGTTCATCATTGTTGGTGTCCAGCTGATGTATTTGTGGCTAGTGCATGCGCAAGCTTCCCTACACGATGGGTATGTGATAGCTCTCATTGGCCAATCCTGTTGCCACAACTGTAGTATATGGGTGTGTCTCCACAGCCTGTAAATCGTTGTGAAGGCATCCCACATCTACGTCGTGTGATGTGCCCTCTGGGTTTGTCTGCCTGCCATATACTACTGTGGTCATGATGTATATTGCCCCTCTCCATTTCTGTGATTGAGTCTGCCCTATCACATCACCAATCGTGTGGGATGTACATGACATGTTTGTGTATGGCGCTGTAGTAGTGGAGATGTATGGAATATAACACCCTGTATCCCATGCACAGGCAGTCGACGTGTTCTGGACCGGATACGCCTTGCAGTGGAGCACAACACAAGGGAGGTGTGTGGTGAGCTGCGCCACCTACATGAGGTGGTCCAAACCATGCCCGTCACACGGATATGTGAGGCCCTTGAGGGCATGCTGGATGTGATGCGCCGACGTGCACCTGCACCACCACCAGCAGTGGTTCCAGAAGAGGGTCTTGGCTGGGGGAGGGGGGCCCGACGTGTCAGGCGTGGGCGACCACGTCGCCAATAACGAAACATGATATGCGCAATATCATGATATAATCCTATTTTTTGTTGATGTTACAATGCTCAGTTAGAGCAACTATGTATCCAGTTCAACATGTTTTGGAGGTGTTTGTTATGTGTGACATGTCAAAAGCTGACATATGCTGATCATATGTTGTGTGGATTTATTTTTTTATTTATTTAGATACATTTGTATACCGCTACTTCCAGCGATCAGCAGCGGTTTTGATTACAGATTGGAAATTGTCAAATCATGACAGGAAATTTTTGAGGTATAAACACATTGATTAGACAGGAAAGCACAGCACACAGAGAACTATTTTACAGGGAACATGGGCTATGGAGGGTTAAGTGGCTTGCCCAAGACCACAAGGAGCACCCTGTGGGACTAGAAACCCCAGTCCTTCCGGCCCAAGGTTGCTGTCCTCTAGGTGGATTTGAACCCCCGACCTTCCGGCCCGAAGTACCTTGCCCCAACCACTAGGCCACTCCTCCACTCCAAGGATGTCAGGTAACCCTTTAATTTGGAACACACACACATTAGAATATCCATGTGTATATGGTAAGCTAATCTTGAGACTTAAGCTGTGACAATAAACAGCTTTATTACTCTACATACAGTGTGTGTGTCCAATGAGTGACCATGTTGTCCCATGTGTATCTGGGAGGCAGGGGGGGAAAACCCTATATGACCCGCGCCCAGGTCATATAGTGATGGGTACAGTATATGACCTACACACAGGTCCCCTGCTGCAAATACCTCGACAGAGTCAGCTAAGATTGTCATGCTACACATATGTGCTGTGTCACGTGCACCTTGTTTCGCAACATCCTTGGGGCTGCAGCGGCACAGTGTGCACAGACATCCATGTGGTCACACGGGGACTATGTTGTCAATGGCGTGTTTACTTAACATACTCATCACCGTGTGAAATCCATCATAGAACACTCATTGCTGGCATATGTGTGGCCTTTTCCCTTGACCACATCAATAATCACATGCCTCCCACCACACCATAGGGATGCCTGTGACAGAGGCAGATATGGGTGGGCTGCCTATGTTTGAGACTCAGATATGTGAAGACCTTTGTTCCACATAGGACCATCCCTGTGCCATGTACATCAGTGAGACAGCTGCTACGTTGCAATAGTTACTGTAGACCCCTAATTATGAACACCTACACCTTAATTGGGGGCCACTTTTGGTTTCACATACATGTTTGCACCACAGAAACATATGTGCACCCACACATATCACATGCTGACATCCTCACACTTTGCCTAGGTCAGACACGTGAGCATTACAGGTTTTGTCAAAAAATATATTTTCTGATGTAAAACACAAATGGGATAAACGTTACAGATGTGGTAAGAGGGAAAATACCATCACCCTCCCCCCCCAAACATCCTCCCCTCCCCTCAAACGCCCACACGCAAATAGAAAACACACACACCCCTAAAACCAACACACCGGTGAGCCCCACCCTCCCCCAGCATGCCCAGTGATGGAGGACAGGGCAGCACAGGGCACATGTGGTGACGTCACTGGTGCAATCACTGACGCCAGTGATGCCATTGAGGGGGTGCTTGCCGACATGGCAGACGTACCACCTCGGCAACCACCCTCTCAATCACTGCCGCCAGCCACTGCTGAGAGTGACACAGCTCATGTATGCGTTGCTCCATCCCATCCAAGGCCACAGACAGGTGGTCCATGCATATGCCACCACACACATACATTGTCAATGTTGTCTGTGTGGTGGCATCTGCGTAGGGCCTGTGTGTGGCCCTGGATGGTGGAGGCAACTGCAGTGGCTGGGGGGAGGCCACAGTGCCCTGTGATGCCCTGTCTTCCACATCACTTTCCCAAACCCCTTCTGGGGGCCCCTCCACCCCTGATCCCTCCCAAACATCCCCCCCCTCCACATCACCTGCAGCCGCCCTCAACCCTGCCTCCCCCACAAACAACCCTTCACAATGTCCTTCTTGGCCCTCCTGTGTCCTTTCTTCCGGTGATCCAGGTGTTTGCGCCTCCACCACCTCCACCTCATCATCATCATCATCCTCGTCCACCTCCTCCTCCTCCTCCTCCTCCTCTGTGGTGTCCAGGAGCACCACCTCTGCATCATGTGTTGTTGGTGTCCGTCGGAAAAGGTGTGCAGAGGTGGTGGCCTCATCCTCGGTGTCATCACCATCTATGGAACATGACAGCCATCAGCACGTTTGTCTGTCAGAAATATAGCACTTCTACATAGGCAGGTAACACAAAGGCATCTGTGATAATGGAACATAAGTTACAGATACGTGACTTTCTCATTATTATACATCACCCTTTTGTGAGTTCTCACCCTGGAGGCGCTGGAGGTAGGCACCATGGTGGAGGCGCAGCTCCCTGCCCTTCTTCCGGAGATCCTCGATCTGTGGATATGCAAAGGAAAGGTGAGGGCATTAGTGACTGGTCACCTTCTGCTGGTTTGCCCACACACACACACACACATCACTGTGCACAGGGTCTTGCTGCTCCTGCGACAGTGCTGTGTGTGTGTGTCTCATGTACTGCATAGTTAGTCACCTGTCAGCAGGCAGTTCCATGGGCAACAGGCATATGTCATGCCATGTGTTCACCGCTGGTGGCAAGGGAGCCTGTGTGTCACAGCTGACCCTCATCCCTTGTGACGGTGTGTGTCAGCATCCCACAGTGTGAATGCGCTGCCCCCCCCCCCCTGTCCAACATGTCTCTCTCAGGTGAGGTATACAGCTTACACAGGGATCAACATTGAGAAAAAAGGTGTGAGAGCGACACGGACATAGAGAGAGACACGCCCCCCCCACAAGGGGATTGGGGGGGTTGTAATTTCGTCATGCTGCTGTTACGCCAGGAAACCTCTGACAGGGGTTTAACTATGCTGTCACCAGATACACACATAACATGGTCTATCATCTGGCTGCAACGTATATGTACATGCTAGTTTGTTTTCACACGTGTGCTGATGGACTGTGGCTGCCTTCTTATTCCCCACCTCTTTCTATAGCATCCTGTGTGAGTGTCAGATAAAAGTGGGTGACATCTTTTGGGTGTGGCCCAGGGCAGTCAGGCCAAACGGGGCATGCCTGGAAGGGCCTTCAGGGAAGCTTACATGGTTCGTGGGGGGTAGACCAGCAAAGCATCTTACGTATTCATATTTCATTATGGCCTATTGGCAAACAGGGGGAAACCTACAAAGTGACAAGCTCCTTTTTTTTTCATGGTTCACGTGTGTGTGGGGTTGTGAAACCTCCATTTGTGTACATTGTGACATATAGGTGAGATGACACACAAAATAAACATACACTGCCACACGTGTTTCACTACAATATCTAGTTTCATGCAATGACAGACACAGTGACATGCTGGATGTTTGGAATCCATGACCTAGGAAGAGCCATTTTGTACGGGCAACATCACCACACACATACACATTAGTTTGCTTATGATGTGATTTAAACTGGACACTGGGGAGTGTTCTCATGCATCCTGGGTTGTCATCAATATAGACACACATGGAAGGCCTACCTCCTTTTGTTGACAGAACATTTTGTGGTCACAGTACCACCTGCATTAGTTGCTTTGTCTGTGCACATGTGTGCAGTGACACCTGTGGCCAGTGTACATGGCACCCTCAGCACATCCTTTACCTACCCTATCGCCCCCTTGCATGACCTTGTAACAACATGGCACAGTTTGTTGACCAATGATGTTGTCCATGCTAGTCACAGTTACACTGCATGTGCTGTGTTACACACATCTATGTTGAGATGCTCTTTAGACATCCTGGTACTCAACCCCACTGGCAAACTGATATGCAACCAATCATTGGCGGAGTGTGGTGAGATGAGTCATTGTGTGGGTGGCCCTATTGACTGTGACAGGGGACAATAACATTACCTTTCACCTTTGACAGGGCCAACGATATCAATGCTTGCACCACTGGCTGCATTGTGTGAGGGTGTGTCTTATGGGCAAGCTGCTGGCTATGTCCAACCTACATTGCACACAGTTGATGTCAGCATAATGTGTGTTTGGGGGTGGGTATTGTTCCTGTATGGCCTATGTTATGTTGTTATGTTCATATTCACTGGCTCAGCTAGGCTGACAGAAGGTGTTTTGGGGAAGCAATATCGACAGGGGCCAAACCAACATAACGCCTCTTTGCACCAATGCTCATGTGTGGGTTTATGTATGTGTTCTCCAGCAACATCAGTTGCATGTGTCAGTGAAACACCATCAGTGATGTCCATGTGTCTGATGTTGTTGGATTTATATTAGGTGGTAAGGTGTTGAACCAGAATCTGCATGACGGTATGGGGACATGTATCTGCTACAGGTTTCTGATAACACATATAATGGCTCATGGGGATGGGGTGCTGTTACACACATTAACCTCTGCAGCTAGCATATCATCTGGAGACATCACAGACATGTGTGATGAGATATTCACGTCACAAACTATGGTATAGGTCCAACCTACCTGCCATGAACATACACATTATCTTACTGACATACCCACCATAGCTATTGCTGATCTGTCCCCCTGTGGGTTGGTTGTCCTACCACAGATCATCAGCTGCACACACATTAGCAAAAGGGTGACTAACACGACGCATTGCGCAGCTCACAGGAATCCTGGGGATAGGGAGAATGCATATAACCTGTTAGGCACACACAAACATATCCCCATGGTGCCAGATGAGCCACTGTGGTGGCATCACTGGACTCCAGGGGATAGGGAGCATAAGGCAGAACTGTTAGAGCACACATAACCATATCCCCATGGTGCCAGATGAGCTACTGTGGTGGCATTCCTGGACTCCAGGGGATAGGGAGCATAGAGCAAAACTGTTAGAGCACACACAACCATATCTCCATGGTGCCAGATGAGCCACTGTAGTGGCATCACTGGACTCAAGGGGATAGGGAGCATAAAGCAAACTGTTTAGGGACACACAACCATATCCCCATGGTGCCATATGAGCCACTGTGGTGGCATTCCTGGACTCCAGGGGATAGGGAGCATAAAGCAAAACTGTTAGAGCACACACAACCATATCTCCATGGTGCCAGATGAGCCACTGTAGTGGCATCACTGGACTCAAGGGGATAGGGAGCATAAAGCAAACTGTTTAGGGACACACAACCATATCCCCATGGTGCCAGATGAGCCACTGTGGTGGCATTCCTGGACTCCAGGGGATAGGGAGCATAAAGCAAAACTGTTAGAGCACACACAACCATATCTCCATGGTGCCAGATGAGCCACTGTAGTGGCATCACTGGACTCAAGGGGATAGGGAGCATAAAGCAAACTGTTTAGGGACACACAACCATATCCCCATGGTGCCAGATGAGCCACTGTGGTGGCATTCCTGGACTCCAGGGGATAGGGAGCATAAAGCAAAACTGTTAGAGCACACATAACCATATCCCCATGGTGCCAGATGAGCCACTGTGGTGGCATTCCTGCACTCCAGGGGATAGGGAGCATAAAGCAAACTGTTCAGGGACACACAACCATATCCCCATGGTGCCAGATGGGCCCCTGCGATTGTCCACATGGAATCCAGGGGATAGGGTGAATGTGTTAACCTGCCCAAGCACAGACAAGCATTTTCCATGGGTTTGTTAGAGCCTACTGGGATGAGCTCTATGGACCTCTGCAGTTAGGGGGACTGTTTGGGGCTCTGACAGCACACAGACCAATATCACAGGGCTGACAGCAAACACACTGTGATGGGCTCTCTGTCCTCCTTGTGATAGGGTGGATGCCTGAAATTGGATGGGCACACACACAAGCATTTATCTAGGGTGATTGCTAGCCCACTGTGATGGGCGCTGAGGACCCATGCAGATAGGCGTGTGTATTGAACAACATGGGCAACAATGCCCATCTCACCTGGGTGTGTGACAGACCATCAATGCTACGTTTCACATATCCTTGTGCTTGTCCCAAGGTGCTTTGTTAAAGGTACTGATCCCACCATATCCATATGTTGTTGTTTTTATTTACATCTGCTGATCTAGGATCTAGCTTAATTACAGTATGTTGTGGCACAGCCAAAGCAGCAGCTGACATGCCACAAGGGTAGCATGGACACCTCTATGACCATGTCCATCAACACCTGGGTGCAGGTCAACACACTCACAAATGAGACAGATACATTATGCTATGTCTTCTCATCTTCTGCACATTACTGACTCACAGTACCTCAAAACAACAGCATGGACATTTGCAATTAGCACAGGCTACATATCTCATTTTGAGGTGCTGGCCCCATACACTTACCTCACGTGGGTAGTCTGCTTCTCTATTGAACCGTCTTTGTAGACGTTGCCAGGCCCTTAGGACCTTGGAGCTGTCCCTGTGCCCGGTGGCCCCTGGGAAGAGCTTGTGCTGGCGTGGTGCCATCAGCCGGGACAGGTGCCTGAGCTCTCGGAGGTTGAAGGAGGGCTTCCTTACTCTGGGCGCCATTTTCAGATATTATCACCTGATTGGACGCAGCGTGCATCACGCACATGCATAGGGCACCTGACGCGACAATTTACGTGCAACTGCGACACGCATATGGCGCAGTTCAGAAACGTATGGCGTCCATGTGCGCACCGAACACTACGTGCATGTGGGCTACGCAGCTGGCGCATGTTTGCAATATTTCACGTGCAACTGCGTCACGCAAATGCGCAAAGAAAGGTTTATCGCTAGAACCTGCGTGACACGGGGGGCGGAGCCTGATGTCCAGCGGGATGGTCGCATAACGCTGAGGCTCCCGAGAGGCCTCCTCAGAATCCTGATTTAACACCGTCCATACTTGGAACTTCTACTCTGATCTTGCCGGGGCACATTGGTGAGATGGCGGGGACCAAACCCACGCGCCTGGAATTCGGATCTCCAGCGGCTTCTCACGGCAAACGTTCCAAAACTGAACCCCCGTCCCCGCAGAAGGGGCTGGCCTTGCGCGAGGGCCCCGAAATGCAGCAGGAAATCCTCGCAGAGATTAGAGGGGTCAAAGACCTCGTGCAGTCAAACGGTGAAGCACTCCGAGCGCTGCGGGAAGATCTTGGTGTGCTGCAAGGCAAGCTAGAAGGGCTTTCTTCGCGTCAGGACAAAATGGAGAGCATATTGTACTCCCATGCGGCCCGGTTGTCCAAACTCGACAAAGTTGAACGTCAGGTGCGGGCCTTGCAGAAAGAAGTGGAAGATGGCAATAATAGAGCGCGCCGCAATAACATACGACTCGTGGGCATACCGGAGGGAGCGGAATCGGGAGACATGAAAGAGTTTCTATGCAAAATCCTCCCTTCCCTGCTCCAAATCACCTTTATCAAAGATTTGGAGATCGATCGCACTCATCGTGTACCCACAAGCATAACGCTCAACAGGAAGACCCCGCGGCCTATCATTTTTCGACTTTTGAGATATCAACACGTGGAGCAAATTCTAAGTGCCTCTCGGGCAAAGGGCCCCATGGAGTTTGAGAGCCACAAGAGCTCCTTCTTTCCTGACTTGGCTAAACCCACGGTCGACCGCCGAAAGCGCTTTCTGGAATTCTGGCCGAGGCTTCAACAACTACAAGCACGCTATGGCCTGATGTACCCGGCCAAGCTCCGAGTCACGCTTCACAATCAGACAAGAACATTTGAGGACCCTGATATACTAGCGGAGTTTTTGGATTCCAAAGAAGCCGACTTGATGCGCTGACTTCCAGAATATTCCTGCAAGTATTCTCATATCCGCTGTACCTGCCATATTGGATCTGCCGCAGCCCAGCAAAGAGTCTGGCGAGGGCAGTTTGTCTGCCTTACTTTTGATGATATCTGTGACCCGACTCCATCTACCCACAGTAGCCTCGATGAGTATCAGAGACAGTATTAACTATGGACTCTGGTGTTTCTTTTCTTCTTTCATGTCTTTCTATTTCCTCTCTAGGGCCTCCTCCCGCAGACATATGGTCGCCATATTCTTTGGGGGTTTTGCTTCTTCTCTAAGATACAATGGTACATACTTTTCAATATGGGGTGTATTAGCCAGCATACTCGGTGATTATGTCATTGTTGCACAGATTCTGATTATGTTGTATGTTTTCAAGCGCCCTTACCTAAAATGTCTATTACCGATTGATGGCACCATGTAAGATTTTCTCATTGAACGTAAAAGGAATCAATAATCCGATAAAACGTAAGAAAATCCTAAGCTACCTAAGTCAGGAAGCTGCGGATCTGATTTTTCTCCAAGAAATGCATTTAAATTCGAAGGAAACTCTTAAACTCAATATTAAACCTTACATGGTGGCCGCCTACTCCTCAGCCGTTTCTAAGAAATGTGGGGTTGCCATACTGGTTAGGAAATCTTTGCATGCTACTATTATTGCGACTAGCTCAGATACAGAAGGTAGATGGTCCAGAGTTCACCTCAAGATAGGTAGCCTTGAAGTTACATGTATCTGCCTTTACGCTCCTAATGTGGATGACCCTGCCTTTTTTGCTACCATTGCTCAGGTTGCGCAGGCCTCTGCTAATACTTCATTGATAATTGGGGGGGATTTCAATCTAGTCCTTGATCCCCTGATTGACAAACAGCCGCCTAGGACAAGTGGTCCCCCCAAGAGTCACACCACGCTTACCTCCCTGATCAAAGATCTTGCTTTAGTTGATCTATGGAGGTTACTACACCCCAATGAGCTTGACTTCACCTTCTTCTCTTCCCCTCATAAATCCCAGTCTCGCATAGACTTCTTTCTAATATCAAAACTGTTAGTTCCTCAGGTGGACACTGCAAAGATTCACTCCCAACATATTTCAGATCATGCTGCTATTTCCTTTCAATTACACACTACTGCCCCTCAAGGGAATTCGGGGGCCTGGTTCTTTGATAGAGCCCTGTTAACTCAGCCAGAGTTCCAGTTAGAAATTCGAGCAGCCATTCAGGATTACTTCCATTTTAATCTACCCCAGGATACTGCGAATTGGGCTTGGTGGGAGGGCTTCAAAGCGGCCATTCGAGCAACGATCACTAGTTATCAAATCCGCCTGCGGAAACAACGCACACAGCAGCTACTCATACTAGACCAACAAATAAAAGCAGGCGAACGAGTTCTGACTTCACGTACTGATCCATGTGTATTAATTCGATTGCAGCGTCTCCGTTTTCAATATAATTCAATCCTCTCAACTGCAGCTTCTAAGAGTATTGCACTTCAGCGAGGGACATATTATCGTGAAAACAATCGAGCCGGTCGACTCTTAGCCAACGCCTTGAAAGGTCAAAAAGAAGCCAAACGCGTAGCGGCCCTTCGAGCTCCACAGGGAGAGGGCATAGTGACCGCAGACTCCGACATCGTAGAACTCTTTCGGGATTTCTATACCCGCCTATATCAATCTGAATGTGAGTTCTCGCCAGAGACATTCGAGCGATTGCTTTCTGGCATTCAGCGGCCGACCCTCTTTGAAGATGATAGGGATGCGTTGGATGAACCCTTCTCTACTTCAGAGATCCAATCTGCCCTAAAACGAGCAGCCTCGGGCCGGGCCGTAGGGCCCGATGGTCTCCCGACCGAATTCTACAGAACGTTCAGTGCAGATTTAGTTCCCTATTTAAAACTCTATTTTACTGCCCTTGCGGTAGATACATCCTCTTTGGGATCCTTTTCTGCAGCTAATGTTGTCGTATTTGAGAAAGAAGGCAGAGACCCGCTGCTAACCGCCAACTACCGTCCAATCTCCCTACTTAATGCCGATTACAAGATCTTCGCAACGATCTTGGCCACCCGGTTATCTGACAGGATGGCCACCCTAATTCACCCCGACCAATGCGGTTTTATACCCGGCAGATCAACTGCTGACAATGCTCGGACCTTGTGCCATGTGCTATCCAGTGCTGCCAATTTAGATCATCCATGGGTGGGTCTTTCCCTGGATGCCGAAAAAGCCTTTGATCGCCTAGAATGGCCCTTCTTATTTGCAGTTCTCCGATGGTATGGCTTTGGGGAGGGCTTCCTCCGATATCTCCAAGTCATGTATACTCAACCCGTTGCCAGCATTTGTGTAAATGCCATCAAGTCTCCGCCATTTAATCTCCAAAGAGGCACGCGTCAAGGTTGCCCCCTATCACCAATGCTCTTTGATCTAGCTCTTGAACCCCTAGCCCTCCTTATTAGACAGTCCGCACGTATTCGAGGTGTCCCCTTCAGTCATAGAGAGATTAAACTCTCTGCATATGCAGATGACCTTATGCTTTTCGTATCCCTCGATTCGGTTCCAGCTGTCTTGGATCTGATTGACGGATACTCACAATTATCGGGCTATAAAATTAACTGGACCAAATCTGTAGCATTCCCACTGAACCACTGGGTACATGAGGCTGACATGCAGGCCTTTCCCTTCCTTTGGCAATCCCGCATGGTGAAGTATCTCGGGGTCCATTACTGTTCTCCTTTAGAAGACACTATCAGTTTTAATGCCAAAGAGGTAGTCTCCAAAGTCCGTGAGCTCACAAATCGGTGGTCTCCCTTATCTCTTACTTGGTGGGGCCGCCTAGAAACTGTGAAAATGATGATAGTCCCCAAAGTGAACTACATTTTAGAAATGCTGCCATGTTTACTCCCGCTACATACTTATAAAGATATTGAGGGTCCTCTCGTCCGTTATCTTTGGCAGGGCAAGCCACCAAGGATAGCTAAACAAAAACTACAGTCTGCAAAAGAAAGAGGGGGTACCAGATTTCCTGATTTTCTTAGATATCATCAAGCCTTCCTACTTAAGCAAGGTGCCCGATGGCTAGATGCCTCAACAGACAGCAGACCAGTCTGGCTTGACATAGAAGAGGAGCTCAGTAGCCCAATTCCATTGACCCATCTCCCCGGTATGTCCTATCCAGTAGACACCTGCCACCCACCAATGATTGTCGATACTCTTGCGGCCTTTAACACTCTCATTTTCTCACTGGGCCCGAACGTATGTCCTCAGGATGGACTCCCGCTGTGGCATAACCCCAAAATTCAAGTCCTAAATAGAACGATAGCATGGAAACCCTGGTACTCAAGGGGGATCTGGACACCCCAACAGCTTTTCTCAGCTGCTCGTTGGAAAACCTTTTCTGATTTACAAAAGGAATTTGCGTTACCAGCGAAACACTACTTTCAATTGATGCAGCTTCAACACTGCCTCAAAAGTGCTCGAATCATGCCGCCCTCTGCCCCTACTGAGGACGGGCTATTAGAGATAGCTCACTCTATTAGTAGTACACATGGGGTAGCCTCTAACTTTTATAAAATATTATGTCAGGGTACAGACACGGCCACTTTTAGAGCCCAACAAGCCTGGGAACGCGAACTGCAAACCACTTTAACCCCTGTGCAATGGAGCGTTTTCTGGAGCAAAGTGGTGCGGTTTTCCCGGTCTGCCTCTGTTACCCAAACTCTCTTCTTTTTTGCACACCGATGCTTTTATACCCCAGAAAAAATAGCCAAATGGAACACAACTGCTAGGGACCAGTGTTGGTCTTGCCATACTGCTGTGGGAACCTTTGCTCATGTTATTTATGAATGTCCTCAACTACAGGTTTATTGGGGGCGGGTTTGGAGTTGTATTCAATTTATCTTACACCTTCACGAACCTCTCTCTTGGAAGATCGTGGGACTCCGCTCTGTGGCGGAGGTCCCCTCTCTTCCTAAGAAGGGTCGCTTTCTCCTTGATTTCATGCTGGGTATAGCCATATGCTTAATCACGAGGAATTGGAAGGATAGCTCTCGACTTACTGTCAATGAATGGTGGAACCTCGTCTACTTATATAGTAAATATGAGCAGACACCTCGGAGAGCTATTCCCCATGTCCAAACTCACTCTTGCTTGTCTAAATGGCAGATGCTTAATGATTATGTACAATCTGCTCATTGTTCCAACATGCCTGTATAATGTGCACTCATCATGTTTCAGATCACCGTTAGGTTTTGCAACACAATAATGTCAGTACACGCCCGCTTCGGGAATGATCAGTTTCTAGAGAAGAAGCAGGGGGGAGGGGGGTGGCAGGGGTTTACTTTGATGTATGTATTACACTTTATGTATCTGTCTTTTGCTGTATGTCTTCCTTTCCTTTGTTGTTATAAAACGAAAATAAAGCATTTAAAAAAAAAAGAACCTGCGTGACACACATTACATATACACTGTTGTGTGTCATTTATCTTAAGCAAATGAACACCATTTTCGAATGTTGATGTGTATACACATTTGGGACTTGAACCTATCAACACATACACAATGGTTCTTTGGCTTCTGTATTATGTGATGTGCTATGGCTTTCACATTGCAATGACTGCCAATAATAAGGGGGATGTTAATTAAACAAGGTTGCTGTGTGGGTTCCCGTTAGTGTACTGGTGCCATATAAGGAGTGGCCGTTTCAGGGCGGAAATAGAGAGACACCAGAGCAAACCTGTGCGCGTCGCACTAATGTGCGGGGCCCACATTAGCGCGTGGGAAGGCTAAGTGGGGCGCTGCTGCATAACCAAACAACAGAGCTGTAGTACAACGGTGAAGACACTGACCCATGGTGCAGGGGCCATGGGTTCAAGCCCCCATTGTGCTCAATGAAAAAGGCCAGCTGAGGCATCAAATGTAGTTGGAAAAAGTGGTGTAGGAGGCATATTAATTTTGGGCGGCAGAAGGCGGCACACTGTTTATTTGTAACGGCATGAGGCGGCGCACTGTTTATTTTTAACGGCATGAGGCAGCGCACCGTTCATTGGGGGCGGCAGAAGGTGGCGCGCTGTTAATTTTGTGCGCCACAAGACGGCGCGCTGATGGTTACAAGGCTGCGCGCTGATGCTCAAACACAGGAACAGAGCCACAGCACAATGGTTACGACACTGACCAATAGTGCAGAGGTCAGGGGTTCAACCCCTCACAGTGCCCAGTGAGCAAGGTTGGCTGGGGCAGTAAGTATGATGGTGAGGTGTGCTGTAGGAGGCCTTACAGTTTTATTTTATTATCCACTACCAGTAAACCCGCTCTAACAGCGTGTTAATATATGGAGGCCCGTAAGGCACATGTTACAGTGCACAGTCCGCAAAGGCACCCTAGCAAGTCCCCTATAGGGCACCATGTATGCTGCGCCACAGGATAATGTATAGTGCACGCAATATGGATGGCAACCATAAGGTGGCCTATTGGGTGCCCTATAAAGCACCCTCAGAGGCACCCTTATGGGTACAGTATGCCAAGGGTGTGTTTGATGCCATAAACATATGTCCAGTAAAAAATGACAATGCTCTGGACAACCCTATCACAGAACCCCTCTGTGGACTTGAACCCATGACCTCCTGCTATAAAGGCAGTGACGGAACCATTGGGCTACAGCACTATAGCTCTGAGTAAGCGCCTGTCTGGCTGCAGAGAGTCTGCACGTCACCCCACAGACAGTCTGCTGCTGTAGACAGGACGGGTTAGGCCACCCGTACCCATGATGCACTGCACATGCAAATCAGCTGTCCACAGATGCACACAAGATGGGGAATGCACCCCAAAAGCTACCCGGCCTGGTAGGGGGAACTGTCCGTGTGCACCCACACAGCACCTCGGCCTGGTGGGGGGCCTGAGCGGGAGGACTGCCGGCGAAGGGTAGCTACACACCGTCACATTGTGCGGGTAATGTGCTCACCCTGAGGGTGGGAGGTGGCGCCCAGGACCAGGTCCACAACACCGGCCATGGCTGAATGAGGCCATGCCAGAGCTCAAGAACAGTATATAACCTGTGTGATAAGAAGGTGTTGCAAAAACATCATGGATACCCCTTCTGTCTTAGTTGGTGGTTCCACCCCCCTCAGACCCCTAGGTGGGCAACGTACCCACCCTCTTCCCCCCCAGGGTGGCAAACAGGGTCTCCCATCAACAGATCCCCATCCTTTCCCCCCCCCCCGCACTAATGGCAGTAGAGTGGGCCATCAACCCCTGTCCTGCTGGGGGACAGACACCCTACAGGGCAGTCCAAGCAGCTCCACACACATCCATAACACACTATAAGACAGACAGTAGGCCTGGATATTCAGGGGCACACCCCAGCACTATCTGATATTCTCCTGCAGCAAGCCATCAGCTGCTGCACCCTGCAAGGCACTCCATCAAGACACATACCAGCTGTGCAGAGTCTGCTGGATAGTTCTGATGCGACTGCATGCACCCCAAACTGGGGTGGCAGCACACACAAGCAGATAAGTCCATGAAGAGGCCCCAACAGGAAACCCATATATATCACAGGAAAGAAATGCTATATAGCACTATGGGGGTGCCTAGCCATGCTGTCATCACTGCACGCTCAGGGTGAGAGTGATCCCCCAGCGGCACATACAGAGGTCACCATGTCTGTGTAGGTGGTGGCTGGGCATTACAATGTCCCAGCCAGTGCCCCATGCCCTGTGCAGATACATCCTGGCCAGCACACCCTGTCTGAGCTATACCCATGGTACCTTGCTGCTCATTATGCGCATTGTCAGGCCAATACTGGCAACAGTGCTGGCAGTGTGGGCTGTGGAGGGTGTTTGTAGCCAACACACACTGTATAGACAGACACCCCCCCCACACACCTATGCCAGCATTGTGCTACTATTGAGGAGGTCATTCGACGTGCCCACCACACCGGTCCTGGGAAGGGTACAGGCATGGATATGGTACACAGTACTGCTGGGGGTCACTCCCCAGGGTGGTAAATACTGTCAGGGGCCAGACCTGGGGCACGCACCGCAGACAGCCGACAGCTTGTTCTGCTGGAGCACAAGGAGCAAACAGTGCTGAGCGTAGGACTGTCTACCTGCCAGTACCCACATCAAACGTTTGTGGGCTGTGTACCGTGAACCCAGGTATAGGGTGGCATTGCTAGGGTACGCAGGAGCTAGATCTGGGAGATGCCCCCCCAGGAGGCTTTGCCAATGTGGCCTGTGGGTGTGGGTGCGTCTGGACCTGTTGCCTCTTGCTTTACGGCAGAGTGTCCCTACTCCAGTCCTGGTGTTCCAGACACTGTTCGGGCCTTCATGCTGTCCCCTATGAATATGCATGGGCTACAGTTGCATACCATGGGGGTGGTGCAGACATCTGCAGCACAGGCATCTGTCTTAGGGGAAGCATGGAACCTGAATGGTGTTTGGCCCTCCAGGACTGCATTTGGGAGACTCTGCTGTAGATAATGTGCCTGTTTATGGTGTCTGTGTTTGGTGTGGTAAAAGATAGGCGTATTGACCATGCCTATGTTCTCAGCAATAAAGGTTTGTCCTTACTACCATGGTGTAGCTGTGGGGTGCATATGTGGACAGGGTTGGCGGTAGCCACAGCTGGGCTCTGAACCTGTGACCCTCTGTTCTTGCACACACTGTCTGTGTGCACTGCACCACTGTGTAGCCACTGATTGGCTGCAATCCCTGGGTGGTCCATGACTGTACATCCGACAGGGCCTGTCTGTTGCAGTGGACGGTGCCAGCCTGCACATGGCCTGGCCACTGTCCTCTGTGACTAGCAGCCACTGCCCCCTCCACCATCTGAACCCTTCCGCAGACATGCTGGCATGTCCTTATCCTTGCAAAGGCATATGACCTGATTGCGTAGTGGCACCCCAGGACTGTATTTGGCTCACATGGTATAGCAGTCTAGCTGTTGTTCTTTAGCAAGGTTTTTGGGGAACGTGGGGCACCCATTACGTGATCATGAACCAGGGACACAATTGGCCCTTGGCACGTGGGGTGAGGGCATGTACAGGCACATCTGTCATACATAACCTCTACCTACTTAACCTCTACCTACGTGTCCTTAGCCCCTACAGTTGTGGCACTACAGGACTGCATTTGGGGGACGCGGCTGTTGGTGATGCTCATTGTGCTGGTGTGTGTGTGGTGTAGGGTAAAATATGGGTGTTTGCAACATGCTTTTGTTCTGTGCAATAAAGGGGTGTCTCTGCTATCTCTGTTTAGTGGTGGGTAAAATATTGGGATTGTGCTGGCATGTGCCACAGCTGGGATTTGAACCTGTGACCCTCTGGTCCTAGAGGTACTGGCTCTGTCCACTGCACCACACTGTGGCCACAGAGACAGTGCAGTCCCTGGAGATAGTAGACCTGGCAGGGTGGGGTCGCAAAACCTGCTCTGCACATTATTACTGTGAGCTCCTTCACCCTGTCTGGTGACAAACGTGCAAATATAACACGGGTATGACGTCAGAACAGAGGGGGAGAGCATATTCCCCAGCTGGGCAACAGTGCTATTGATGGGCAACCATAGGGAACACTCCCAGGAAGGGTCCAATACACGGAGACGTTTTTGGAGGTGTCTCCGCTCCGTGCACCTTTCCAAAATTATTTTATTTTATTTTTTTGGAGCTCTGCTGGGTGTGTTTTTTACTTTTGCGCATTACTATACCTGTTCCCCAGCTGATTTACTATTTTTAATGCTTTTGTTGTGGTCATTTCCTATTTTTCATTGCAGTTTTGTGCTGTGCACATGTATCACACTGCCGACGTTTTGCAGGTTTCCCCGGTTTTCCTGTACATTGCTGACGGAAATGGTTTCTCTTCCCTTTAAATGCCCTCTACCGCGACTGTTTCACTCGCGCTATTTTTTACATGGAAATTCGGGCCCGATACTGTGCGGGGAGCCTCTCCCCTCCCACTCTCCACCCATTGACCCCGTCCCTCCGCCCCTCCGGAGCCTTCCTCCGCCCTCCTTTAGCCGTTCCACGCCTCTATCGGACATTTGCGGGCCCGCACTTGTACGGGGCCCGTTAGTGTGCCGCGTACCTGTGCGGGGATGACACGCACGTGTGCGGGGCGTTTAAACGCGTTTCTGCGCGTTTCAATGCCGCGTTGCCGTGCGCTATTTTGCGGCGCGCAGATTTGCGGACTTTAGTAAACATGCCCCTAAGCGTATACTCACCACAAATGTAACAGAATGTTGTGACATTGATGAGACATTTCTGCTGTAACAAATCATTGTTTGGACAAGAAGCTCACATGTAAATGTTATTGTTAAGTACACAAATGATTTATTTATTTATTTATTTATTGAGTTGGTTTTTTTTATACCACCTTATCATGAATCAAAGTGGTTTACAGAGAGCCATAACGTTTACAGAGAACAGTGAACACAACTAAAATTGAATCGCATTTCATACAGGGTAATTCGTGGTAACTTATTTACAGTCATACAGTTGGGTCATTGCAGTCATTACAGTTGGGTCTGGGTGGGCCAATCAAACCACCCGGACCCACAGGAATATGCAGACTACCTACGAGCCAAAATAAGCCAATCCACCATATCCTCAAACACCCATCCTCCAGATGGGACATCTGAACTGACTCCCTCATCCTTTCCTCCACGTGCCTTAATGGAGACTCATCATATCATCACCACCTTCTCAACACCAACTGAAAAAGACATTCAAGACATCATCGCGAGTATAAACACCACCACAGCACCAAATGACCCATGTCCAGCATTCTGGATAAAAGCTCTACGGACCGACCTTAGCCCATTCCTGTCCAAACGTATAGGTTTATCATTCCAGTCCGGATCCTTCCCCCGAAGCCTGAAACAAACTGCAATCAGACCGCTGCTGAAAAACAATAAATTGGACCCTGCAAAGATGGACTCTTATAGGCCAATCTCGAGCATCCCACTTCTAGCTAAAATTATGGAAAAAATAGTTCAACACCAACTGAACCATCATATCGAGAATAACGCACCCCTTGATCCCTGCCAGCATGGATTCCGGGAGTCACACGGCATAGAAACTCTGCTGACCACCTTATTTAGTACACTAACTATAGGTTTGGATAATATCAAACAAGGCTTTGCCCTTATCTTTTTAGATATTGTGGCAGCTTTTGACTCCGTCAGCCATGAATTACTCCTATCCCGCCTCACCGAGAAGGGAATCCACGGCACAGCACTGTCTTGGTGTGCTTCATACCTGAATGACAGATGGAAGCATGTCCGTTCTGGCTCCTCCATATCCACACCTTTCCCGCAAGAGAAGGGAGTCCCACAAGGATCATCACTCTCAGCTCTATTGTTCAACGTTTACATGCAACCCATCTGCAACCTCATCCGATCTTTTAACATTAACTGCCTAATATACGCAGATGACGTTCTGATGTCCATGCCAATATCCACGGATCATCCAGACCTCTCTCAGCTGTCTACCTGCTTCGATGCAGTCACGGATTGGCTACAAACACAGAAGCTCAAAATAAATCTCAAAAAGACGGATGTCCTCTTCATCAGCAGAGACCACGCATTCATCCCGTCCTCATCACTGAAGGTATGCGATGCAGAGCTCCTCACCAAGCCGACGATACAATACCTAGGTATCACGCTTGACCAACATCTTAACATGAACACCCAGATAGGCAACATGGTAAAGACGATTTACCACAAAATTCGGTTGCTGCACCACTTGAGACAGCTGCTAGAGCCAAAAGACTTCCGAACAGTCTTCCAAGCACTAGTGATGCCTCATTTTGACTACGCTAATTCCATACTACACGGCCTTCCGAAGAGCTCGCTGAACCCATTGCAGCTCGCAATGAACACTGCAGCAAGAACCCTGTATGGAGCATCGAGAAAGGACCACATCGAGAAAGGACTCTGATTCTAAAAATTCTGCACTGGTTCCCTGTTCACTGCAGGATTGTCTTCAAGATCTTAACAATGACATTTAAGGCCATCAACAAGTGCAGGTCCATCTCCCTCTCTGACCTCATCCAGACCCCCCCCCCCTCCCAACAAGCTGAGGATATCATCCGCCACTAACATTCTGCTACTCCCGAGAGCGATCACCAAATGCTCTAAGGCTATGAGAAACCGAGCATTCACACTCTATGCACCTTCCTGCTGGAACGCCCTGCCACCAGACATCAGGGCCATCAACAACCTTCCCCAGTTCAGAAAAGCACCAAAGCACCATTTGTTTATTCAGTACTTTCCCAATTCAGATGACATTATATAGCTACCCACACCACGTGCCCAAACCAACCCCCTCAGAGTACCCACCTCACGCACCTTTCAGATCACCTAAGTGAACCCTCCCTCTGTAACCACCCCCTGTTGATATTCGTTACTAACCTAGGTAACGATGAGCTGTCCACTACCATGCAACATAAAAAATAGAATGTATACAGTCATGTTGTTTTGAATTGAAAATAGTGCCGAACTACATGTAGAACCTTGATACCATTTTGTATATAGTTTCCCTGTTATCCTTGTTTAAACTCCCTGTTTTAATGTAAATCCAATGTAGACCTTTCTACATTGCACAATTATGTTGCCTGTGAAGTGCACTGATGATAAATAGCGCGGTATAGAAAAAACATTAAATAAATAAATAAACATATTTACAATGAGTATTTGACAGACATATTTACAGAGAGATTATGAGACAGTTTACAGCTCTATGTTTGAGTTAACTACATTGGTGGCAGTAGGTGAGTGTTTGTGTTGGATAAGCGTTGAACACTTTTCATTTATGTTAGTAAAGCATCTTTTTCTGTTTGTGTATTTCAATAATACTCTGAAAAGAGTAATGTCTTGATCTTTTTCTGGAATGTGAATAGGTCATTTATGTTTCTTATTCTGGCTGGGAGGGTGTTCCATAGGGACATGTTTACTAAACTGCGTTAACGTAGCAGCCGCTACGCTAAGGCACGTTATGTAATGTTAAGGTATTGCTCATTTATGTGATAATGTACATATGTAAGTTATTGCTCCTCTCTACACCTTAACCCATTACTGTGTGCTGTGCTTACCCTACGAATCAACATGTATATACCCCAAATTTTATTGTCCTGATTTGACAGTTTCCAATGTATAATCTAACTCGCTGCTGATCGCTGGAAGTAGCGGCATATAAATGTTTGTTAAATAAATAAATAAAATAAAAGGTGCCTTAACATTACATAATGTGCCTTAATGTTCCCGGCCGCAGTAAGTCCAGAAAAGGGTGGAGGGAGTGCGGAGAGAAGGGGTCAATGGGCGGGGAGTGGGCGGGGATAGGCCCTTTCCACACTAACGTGGAGAAATTAAGAGCTGAATCCTAACGCAACTGAAAACCTGGTGTTAGCACACATTTGCAAGAGAGAGAAACCAGTTCTGTGTCAGCAATGTAGAGCATAGCCAGGGAGCCCCAGAAAGTGATAGTAGTGCTACATTTGCACCAACAGCATAGTGGACAAGTAGGAAAGGCCACTATGGTGACAGTGCGAATGGGGCATAGGGTGCTGCAGGCAGGACATGTAGTGGGGGCAGCTGGGGCACAGGGCTGACCAGGCGGAAGCCTAGGTGACACATAGGAACATAGACATGAGAAGTCCGCAAGACAGCTGCTGACCAAAGCAAAACACAAACCACAAATACCCTGACCACCCTAGCCAATAGTTGCCAGGGCACACACCGGACATCCTCCCAACCACCCGTCCTCCATGTGGAAGGTGCAAAATGTTGGTAGGCTGTGATGGGGTGGGGGGCATGTGGAAGTCCATGTATGCCCCTCACCCCTGACATCCCAACCCAGTCATCCGCCTACCCGTGCAGTGTATGACCTGTGATGGTGCACCAACAACATATGCCCATGTCATCACAACAGAGGGGGGAAGGTGTCCGTGCTGGAGGGGACAGTGGCACCTGCCTGCAGTGGCCCCAGGCCATGCCCTGCACCAGCATGTGGTGTGCAGTGCAATATAAAATTTCTGGCTGAAGAGACATACAGCTAGTCCAAGGGACCAATGTGACCCTGTGGCAACACTGTGGTGCAATACACACAGCCAGTGTGTCCTAAGCAGAGGATCACAGGTTCGGGTCCCAGCTGCAGGCCCAGCACAGCACATCCCAATATTTTACCCCACTAGGTAGATGAAACAGAAACCAGAGAAGGTCCTGCTGAGGAGAAGGAAAGGTACATCCAAATAATTTTCCCCACCATGTACAGAGACCAGAATAACAGAAAAGGTCCGGCTGAGGAACTGTCCATCCCAATAACATACCCCACCATATAGATAGAACAGAAAACCAGAAACGGTCTGGCTGAGGAGATATAAAGGTACACTATGATAACACAGGTACACTAAAAAAAAATTTTTTTAAACTGCCTCTAATGTTTCGATTGATTTTTATGTTTTTTGGTGCGCTGAATCCAAATCTGGTAACCAATTTGCTCCATCACGTACAGATTTTTTGCTACATTGGGTTAGCAGTTTGAGGTGAACGTTTCAGATTGAGTGCGATCGAGATAAAAGTTTCTTGGATGAATTCTTTATATTATTGTTTAGTAGTTATTCAAATAAGAATAAAGAATATTGTAACAAGGCAGCACATAAGAATAGAGTAATGTCAACAAAACACACTGTGATGGTAGCAAAATTGTCTGCACTTAAAACAGCCACATACATGTGCACAAACATTGAGCATATAAGAGCGAGGTTAGACACAAAGCAAAGCAAAGAAATGTGCAAAAAATGTTGTACAGGTATGTATGTAAGAATAGAAAACGCAAACCGCACCATTGCAATACATGAAGACAAACACCCGATGGTGTGAAAATAAAATTCTAATAAATGAGATCCGACACTGTGGTAATAACTAGCAAATTTTTATTTCAAAGTTTAGTAAAAACACGATATTTGTCAACACAGTTTAGATTTTAAAGTCATTCTTGGGTCAATCAATCTCCTGGTGGGCCCGTTTCTTCTTCCCCGAATGCTTCTCTTGGTGCGCTGCTTGGTGTATTTTTCATCTGGGGTTTCCCACAGCAGCAACCAGCAGAAATCAGCCATCATAGTGGTGTTCCATCTTCCTTGGTACCTTCTCTCTGCGTCCTTGATGTCCTGGTGAAACCTTTCACCTTGTTCTTCACTGTACGCCCCCAAGTTTTCGGGAAAGTAGTTCACATGGGAGTGCAAGAAATGGACTTTCAGGCTCATGTTACAGCCTTGTTCTTTGAAGGCATTGAGCATCCTGGCAACAATATCCTTATAGTTCTCATCCCGCCTGTTCCCCAAGAATTTGAGAACAACATCCTTGAAGGAATCCCAGGCTTCTTTTTCCTTCTCAGACATCGTTTCAGTGAATGCTCCATCTGAAATGAGTTTCCTTATATCAGGGCCAACAAACACTCCTTCCTTTAGCTTTGCTTCAGAAAGTCGGGGGAACTTTGAGCAAAGGTACCGAAAGGACTCACCATCTTTTGGAAGGGACTTGATGAATTGCTTAATGAGACCCAACTTAATGTGGAGAGGTGGTAATAGAATTTTATCACGAGGTACCAAGCTCTCATGAAGAACATTTTTCTCACCGGGTCTCAAATACTCCCGAATTGGCCAGTCTTTTTTCCCCCAGTGTAGGTCGCGGGCCCGGCTATCCCACAAGCAAAGGAAGCAGGGATATTTGGTGAAACCGGATTGCTGCCCTAATAGCATGGATAGAATTTTAAAGTCTCCACAAATCATCCACTTATGCTCATCATAACGAATCTTCTGAAGAATCAGGGCCAAATTCTCGTATTTTTCTTGGAGAATAACAGAGTGAGCAATAGGAACTGAAGCGAATGTGTTGCCATTATGAAGAAGAACACCTTTTATGCTGTCTTTTGATGAATCAATGAACAGCCGCCATTCAGCAGGATCATACTTGAGTTTAAGCTTTTCCATCACTCCGTATATATCGTTGCAAAATACCAAATCTTCCTCTTTGCTGAAATACTTCAAAAATTGTGTCTCGTGGTTGCGGTACCAATAAAAAGTTGTTCCTGGTGACAATAGATTTTTCTGTTTAAGCCGAGAACCTAGCAGTTGGGCAGCATCTTTTGGGAGTCCTAAATCCCGGACTAAATCATTCAATTCAGCTTGAGAGAAAAGTTCAGGTTTCGGATCTGGTTCAGTTTCAAACTCAGAAGTACTGGACTCATCAGGAAAAGCCATCTGATGAGTCTCATCATGATCAGAACCGTCCACACAAATATGATCCAAAGATTTTGGTGGTTCAGGCACAGGTACTTCGTTGCTATGAGGCATAGGCCTAATTGCTGAGGGAAGGTTGGGGTAACTTATTACGTTCTTATTTTTTAAGTTGTATCCCTTCACAATGCAAGAGCAAAAATAGCAGTCACTGCTGTGGTCTCTTTGTTCACGCCACATCATAGGTATTCCGAAACGAAATGCTTGTTTTTTACCTTTCATCCATAAGCGTAGATCTTCCTCACATGTCTTGCACACTTTGTGAGGAGCCCACGGTTTGTCTTGATCGCCTAACTTCAAACCGAAATAGGCGAAATATACTTTTTTAATAAATGCAGAAATGTTCCTCTGCCGCTTTTTCACGGTATATTCCCCACAAATAAAACAATAACTGTCCGGAGAGTTGACGCAACCTCTGGCTCTGTGAGCCATCACAAATACACAGCACTGCAAACTACAACTGTAGTGAACCACTTCGGAATAAAGCTGGATTACGACTGAGCAAACAAAAGGTAATAATGAACTTGCAAGAAACTGAAATTTGACAGGAACGTTCATGTCGCAACCACCGTGTTTGAGCGAGCGCGAACGAGGCGAGGTGAACAGGAAAGAACATGCGCCAGCGCGAGTACTGGATTTAGCCCCCCGCCTCCCAATTGTCCTGTTAATGTATAAAATGAATACAAAACACTCTAAAATATCATGAGGGAGTGTTTCTAGTTAGTTAACCATTACAACCTCTATTTTGGGCCAAGAAAATAAACTGCAGTCGGCTAAAAAGAAATTATGTGAACATTCCTTATATGGGTAAGAAATCTAATTTTGCAAGAAAACGTGACGTGATGGAACATTTTGGCTATTTTTCCTGGATTCAGCACCCCAAAATCTATAGGAATCAGTTGCAAAACTGGAGGCAGTTTTTTGGTAGTGTACCTGTGTAATTTACCCCACTATGTAGATAAAACACAACACCAGAAAAGGTCTGGCTGAGGAGACATACAGGTAGCCCCAGGGCCCATTGTAACTCTGTGGCAACACTGTGGTATAGCACACACAGCCAGTGTGACCTGGAGTTAAGAGTCACAGATTCAAGTCCCAACTGCAGACCCAGCACAGCACAGCACAACCCAATATTTTACCCCACTACGTAGATGAAACAGAAACCAGGGAAGGTCCTGCTGAGGAGAAGGAAAGGTATATCCCAACAATTTTCCCCACCATGTACAGAGACCAGAATAACAGAAAAGGTCCGGCTGAGGAGAAGGAAATGACTATCCCAATAATATACCCCACCACATAGATAGAACAGAAAACCAGAATTGGTCTGGCTGAGGAGATGTAAAGGTACACCATGATAATTTACCCCACTATGTAGATAAAACACAACACCAGAAAGGGTCTAGCTGAGGAGACATACAGGTAGCCCCAGGGCCCATTGTAACCCTGTGGCAACATGGTGGTGCAGCACACACAGCCAGTGTGTCCTGGAATTGAGAGTCACAGGTTCAAGCCCCAACTGCAGGCACAACACAACACAGCACAACCAAATATTTTACCCCACCATGTAGATACACCATCAAAATGTGCAATCCCCACGGCAGCAGACAACAGGGACACAAACACCCACTCATCCAGGCTCCACTATCCAAATCCACATGTAGAGTCAGGCTGTTTGCCCCAGCACGGAGCTGCAGGTAGCATCCCAGCACCACCACCACCTCCTGCACAGTCTGGAAACGTTGGCACTGTGAGCAGGGCAGGGTAGCGGGTAGGTTTGCCAAACACCCCTATTAGTGCACAGTGATGCGTTAAGAGTGTGTGTGTGTGTGTGTGTGTGTGTGTGTGTCTATCCATTGTATTGTGGCTGCCCACCCTGCCCTGGGCCCTGTGAACCTGCACCCGGAACTGGCAAGTGGACTGTCTACAGTTAGTTTGTGCATGGTAGGAACACGCTGTTGCAGGTGCAGTCCAAAAGGGTTGTCCAATAGCGAATACCAGATGGTGGCATGTGGCAAGGGAGGATGCACAGGCCCACCACCACATCATGGCTGGTCTGCCCCTGCTGCAGTCACATGTATGGGTCCTGTGCACTATCCCTTGAGGGCTGTCTATCATCATTAGGACCGAAGGTCAGGGGCACCTGTCACTCCATGGCTGCTCTGACAATATGAGAGAGAGTGGGCCCTCGGGGGCACATAGTGTAGACCACTCTGACTGGTAGGGAAAGTGCTACATATCCTCCATGTGATCCTTAACACCCCTACGCTCCCCACTAACAGGTGTCCATGGCAGCCAGATCCCAACACTGGGTACACAATGACATGGGTGAGGTCTGGTTCCAGGGACTGCAGAACACAGATGGGCACAGAGTCACTCTCAGATGCACTGTTATGAATAGTGGACAGTTGCAGGCAGCTATGTGTGTGCCACGGGGGGAACATCCTGTAGGCCCTGTTGCTATCTCTGGCTACCTTGTACTTGGATATGACAAACTGTTTGCCACCACACCACTATGATGCGTGCCACCATCTGTGGTTGCTGTTACAATCACAGGGGGTGTTACAGTTCATCTGGGGCAGCACTCTGTCATGATTTCACATACACAGTGCATGTGCATCTGCCTGATTCCAGGTTTGCAATGGTGCATGTGCCTACGTGGATTCTGTGTGGGTTAGTGCACCATTTTTGTCCTTTCGTTCTAACGCCACATACATGTTATTGTGTGTGGTTCCTCAACAGATGTGCCGCTGTACATTGATTTACCTCCTCATCAATGCATGTGTGCCCAAACCTCCGTATGACATAGCATTGTGGCACTGACATTGCATCATTACTTTAGCTGTAGGGCGGGGGTGTCTCATTTTTCTGCCTTAGGTTGTGCATCCCCTGTTCATTGGCATATCTGTGATGCTTCTGTATCCACAACACCCATTACAGCAGGCCTTCTGCATGGTACTACCTCTATGTCTGTGAGGTTCAGCTATGTTTGTTCTTTATTTTATTTATTTATTTTATTTAACACTTATTTATATACCGCATCTTCCAGCGATCAGTTGCGGTGTACAATTAACAACAATTAACAATGCAGAGCTTGTTTTACATAGAACAATTATAACTTTTTACATAGAACATCTTAACTTGTGCAACAAAGGGTTTAAAGGTTAAACAGAATGATTCAGTAAATCAACTAACACTGTATTACAAATTAAACAGAAGTACTGTCTCTAAAACAGAAGTACTGTCTCTAAAACAGTTGTAACTATATACAAGTAGGGTATCAATGCATAGGAATGGAATGATTATTCATTTAAGTTTGTACATATTGATTATAGAAGGGGGTATAATCTTGATTTTGAGCAGATTCATGTTTATCCTTTATCTAAGTTGAGTGGAGGGTTTTCTATGGTATTATAGTGTTTAGTGAATAGATAGGTTTTCAATTTTTTTCTGAATTCTATTATCTCTGTTAGTGAACGTAAGTCCTCTGGTAAAGAGTTCCAGACTGTTGGGGCTATGTGGGAAAAGGCTCTATTATTTGTTGATTTGTGAGTTCGTATATATTCTTTTGGCATCTTAAGTTTATTTGATTGTCCTTTTCTATGAGTGGTCTTAGGTGGTTCTTTGCTTATTAGGTTACAGAGTGTCTTCGGGGCCATGTCATTTAGGGCTTTGAAAGTAGTTATTATTGTTTTGTATGTTATCCTGCTATGTATTGGTAACCAGTGAAGGGATGCCAGTATCGGTGTAATGTGTTGGAGTGAATTTATCTTTAATATAATTCTAGCTGCGGCATTTTGCGCAAGTTGGATCCTTTTGATGTTTTGTTTTGAAATGCCTATAAGTATTAAGTTAGCGAAGTCGAAGTGTGGAGTTACGGTAGCCTGGATTATATTGATAAAATCTTGTATAAATACAAGGGGGCGTAATTGCTTGAGGATTTTGAGTTTGAAGTGGATTTTCTTTAATGTATTTCTAATGTGCGTTTCCATAGTAAGGTGTGTATCTAAAATGACACCTAGATATCTTATTTCATTTTTTATTTTAATTTCTTGGTTTTGTAGTGTTATATGGGTTGGAGGAGTGAATGTTTGGTTTTTTGTAACGATTAGGACTTCGGTTTTAGCATGGTTTATGTGGAGGTTTTGGGTTTTTAGCCAGTATGTAATTTCATTGTAGCAGTCTGATAGAAGTTGAATCGGTAGGTTAGGAATCGTAAAAGGTATGTACATCATAATATCATCCGCATAAAGGTGATATTGTACTCCAAATTTTTTAAAGATATTGCAGACTGGTTTTATATAGATATTGAAAAGTAGGGCTGACAGTGCTGAACCTTGTGGTAAACCTATTTCTTGTTTGTATGTGTTGGATGTTTGATTGCCTGCTCTTACATTTTGTGTTCTGTTATGTAAATAAGATGTGAACCATTTATGTACGGTGGAGTTTATGCCTAACTGTCTTAGGTTGTTGAGCAATATTGAGTGATGCACGCTATCAAAAGCTGCTGATATGTCAATGAAGAGGAGAATGTATGCCTGTTTGTGATTGTCAATTCCTTTTAGGAGTGTATCTATTAATACTGCTAGAAGCGTTTCTACTCCATGGCGGGGCCGGAAACCATATTGTTGTTCATCGAGTGGGTAAGATAAGTCTATGAATTCCTGTGTCTGTAGTTGCACTACCTTTTCAATTACTTTGGCCAAGAATGGTATACTAGAAATGGGCCTATATGATGTTGGCAAAGTTTTATCTAGTTTGCAGTTCTTTAAAATTGGACGTATTTGTGCATGTTTGAGCGGGGATGGAAGGTATCCTTGAGTGAGTGAGAGGTTTACTATTGGGAGGATATAGGATAGTAGAGTTGGTAGTGTGTTTTTTATCCATGATATTGGGCATGGATCTAAGTTTGAAGTTGTGGTATTGAGGCTGGAGATGATTGTTTTTAATGACACTTTTGAAATGGGGTAAAATTCTGACCATTCATCAACATGTTGATAAGTGGTGTTAATATTTTCTGAGGGCATGGCTGGTTTCTTAGATTTGTTTTGATAATGGTTAGCTAGGGTTTGAACTGAGATGTCTGTGATTTCGTTGCTAGAAGTTTGCTCGTTATTGGTTAGTTTTCTGACTATGGAAAATAGCTCCCTCGGTCTATTGTAAGATTTTGTTAAGATTGCTGCGTAATAGTTTTTCTTTGTGCTGTCAATTGTTTGTTTGTAATTTGTTAGATAGTTACTGTATATTTCCTTGTGTACAGACAGCTTGGTTTTTCTCCATTTTGTTTCAAGTTTTCTTAGTTCTTTTTTCATTTGTCTTAGAGTGCTATTAAACCATGGTGAACTATTTGTTTTGGTGTATCTGATCATTTTGTTAGATTGCTTATTTATAGCTGCATTATTGATAGTATCATTCCAGTTGTTAACAGCATCATCCAAATTAGTTGTTGATAAGAAGTAGGGGATTGTTGAGTCGAGGAAGTCTATTTCATTAAATTTTTTGAATTTTGAAGTAGTGGTACTTCTTATGTGATTATTGCTGCTGGGGATGGGATATGAGAGATTTATTTTGATGATAAAATGATCAGACCAAGGTGTCTCTATGCATTCAGTGGAATTTGAGTTAACTAGCTTGAAGAGTATCTCAGGGAGAAGAACCAAATCTAATGTTCCTCCTTTGATATGTGTTGCAGTTTTAATTATTTGATGGTACTCTATGTCTGCTATGGTGTCTAGGAATAGTTTAGAGTCTGATGATGGTAGTGACGGAAGGTTAAAATCGCCTAGCATGATCACAGGATTTTGGTCAGTAGATGAACTGAGGAGTTCAATAAGAGAATCCAGGCCATCTGTTTTATTGTCTGGGGGTCTATATATTAAGCAAATTTTTATGAGGCCGATTTTTATTAATAATGTGTCTATGTTATTGTTGATATTTGATTGGATTGGCTTGGCGTTTAAAGTTTTTCTTGTCATCATTAAAACTCCACCACCTCTTTTATTGGGTCTATGTTTGTAGAATGTGTCATAGTTCTCTTTATCAAGTTGATTTAGATAGACTGTATCTGTTTCAGTGAGCCATGTCTCTGTGACACATAAAATGTCAGGTTTTAAGTCAGTTATCAGGTCATTAAATATGGGTAATTTATTTTTCATTGATCGTGCATTAATGAGGATACATGATAGGGGGGATGAGTGGTTAGAACAGATTATATTATCTGTTAGTTTTGTGTTTGTTTGTTGTATGTGTATTAGTCTGTGATAATTAATTTTTGGGTAGTTTTGATGAGGGTGTCCCATGTGGCAGTCATTTCGAGTATGTGTGTGTATTATAGGTATAGTCATGTGATTTTTGTGGTTTAAACATAAGGATAGGTCAATTATTATTATTGTTAATAATATGCAGGTGTAAAATATTCGTATGAGCATGTTGTTAGGGTGAGGCATTTTCAGTTTTATTGGCTTGGCTTAATGTGAGTGTATGCTTGGTTTTGGACTACTGACAACAGTACTATATTCCTAGCAATGTTATAAGCAAATATAACTTCTTCTTTGGCAACATGTGCATTTCCTACCTGTTTCCATGTTCTCATTTGGCCTTGTGTAACTGTTATTGCTCCCATTTGGTCATTAAAGGTGTTTCTGTACATGCGTAACTGATGTCTGCTGATTCTCACGCACATCACGGACATTTGACTGACCATCTACACTGCTGTGGGACTCATTGATACACACACATATGGTCTACACAGTTGAGGACTGGTGCTGGGACATTGAGACATGACATTTTGTTAATGATTCTGCATTTGCCTGTGCACTGCAGATCTACATTACTGTATAGCAGCATGGCATTACATCTAGGTATCCTCCCTTCCGACCCTATCGCCTTCTGGTTATGTGGCAGCTTGGTGCACCTGCCTGGACCGTGCCCCCAGTTAGTTGTGTGTTCCTGTGCTATTCCCATGATGATGCAGATAGTGCACGTCAGTGCCATCTGGTTCACTCACATCACTGTGTCACCAGTCAACCTTTCAGGTCATTGCCCAATGTGTGTGTTCTATCATACACAACATGTGTGTAGTGTATTGGACATTTTGCTGCTGCATTCCTATGCACAGATGGTTTCACTGATGGTCACATACATATTCCATTTTAACCCAGCTACATTCATCGCTCCCATGTGCCTGTACAGTTGGATGTCGTCTGTCTTGGAGCATTGTGGCTTCTTGTGGGTGGGCATCTCTACTTCTTGGGCACATTCATGCCCAGGCTGCTGCCTCTACATCCCCGCCTGCGATGTGTGTGTCAGACATAGCTGGCATTGGTGTTCGTTGGCACTGGTGCTGGCGGTGGCTGCAGAACTGATTGGATATGCGCCTGCCTCCTTGTCTACACATCATCCACTGCAGAGCTGTTTATGTGTTGGTGTGGCACTATGGTTCTCACACTGGTCTGCGTACCTGGGGACCAGGATTCAATTCCCCATGTAGCATTTGTCAGGCCACATTCCCTACATTGCTCTGACAGGGTCAAGTTAATCATTGTCACCATTTGATGTACATTCTGAGGGTTATGTTGCCATGTACACTGTTTTGCTTGATATCATGGCCAGACTCTGACACCCATTACATATATCTGTGTGTAGACTAGCAGACATCTAGCTGTATATGCTTTTCCTGGCTTGTGTGTCCTGTATTGCCAGGCACGTATGCCTTTGTGGACATTTCATGACTCCTGTGTGTTTGGTCCTCCACATGCAGCACCCACTGTGTACATGTGCACACCATGCATCTTCTGGACATGATCTGTCCTGCTCCTCATCTGTTGACGGACCAGTGGCTTTGGTGTGACATTTTCTACAGACATTTGTCTCTGCTGCTGCATCACCATACTGACCATCCTGGACCACTGGCAGTTGCCTGTGTGCCAGCTGTCTGCCACCTCACACGGTGCTATGACCTTCCACACACACATTCCATTTAGTGGTACATATTAGCATTGCAGTTGATGTGGTTGTTTGGCATAGTGGTTAGAGACATGTATTGGGCCACCATAGGTTGTGGGTTTGATCCCAGCATGTTCCATTCCTCTTCTTTTCTTGTGTTCTGCTAACCTTACCATGCAATGGCTGCAACTTCATCACCTCTCCGCACACCCTCCCTTCTCTTTGCTGTGCACCATGGTGTACCCTCTATGCAGCCTATCTTTCACATATTAGCTGTTACATATGGTTCTTATCATCATGCTATCCAAGTGAGCAGTTGGCTTGGGGGATTGGTGATGCTGTTGTTGGACATGTTGTTGTGTAGGTTCTATTCCCCATTTTGCCCCGGTCCACTGACCATGCACACGGCTGTCCCCTCTACAGACCCCTGCCGCCCTTTCTATTTTGGATCTTCGCTCCTTGGCATGCTATGTTCACGGCATTCTATTTCATGGTGTGTGTGCATATGTTTATCTGTGTCTCTTGTCCCACATACAGACTGCGATATCAGCTGTCTGTTCTGCATTTGTGTTGCATCATGGATGCTGGTGGGGTTGCCCTATCCTGGCACACAACAGGAATTTTGTGTGGTGTTCTGTAGTGTTCTTGTATGCAGACATTGCTGTGGAAATCAACATGGTGGTGTAGCCTGCTGGTTTGTTCACTGACTTTCTGCCCACTGGTCATGGGTTTGATTTCTGTTTGTTCTTGTTTTTTATGCCTGCCCTAGGCAACTACTTGTCATTACTTTGGACAGTCATATCTCTGCAGATCTGTGCTGCCAGCCCATAGTACCCTCATCACAGTTGCCAAACATCCTTCTGTCCGCTATCTGCGTGTGTCAGCTGTGTGGCATCCTGTCTTCATGTGCAGGCTGCTACCCCATGTCCTACGCTGGTACCCTTTTCTGCATTGTGACTCTTCATGCTTGCCTCTCCTGTGCCTTCTCGGCATAGCACTATTACTCCTCTATCATTGCACTTGTCTTGCCACCTCTACCTCCACTGGTGGACATGTATCCCCATCCTCTGCCACCCACTGTCATTGTGACAGTTTACATTGCAGGCACCCTGTGCATCTGTACAGCTGCCTACGATATGGTTGTCCACTTTACCAGCTGCCACATAGGCTGCACGCAGACTGGGTGGGTCCATCAGCTCCCATCTCTCCTTTCTTCCATCACTTGTCCATTGCCTTTGCTTGATGCTCAGTGCAGTGTTAGGGTTACATCTGTGTTTCAGCCTTACATTTCATGCTTGCCAACTTGGGCCACCTTACTGACCCTACGGCACCATATCTTTGGCCACTTTAGCATAATCATTATAGCACCTGGACCTGGGGCACCTTGGGTTTCAGCACTTTGTAGGGTGCCTTGTAGGGCGCCTTACACTAGGTACCTTGTGCGGTGCTTTGTACCGCGCCTTAGCACAAAGCGCCCTGTACCGCGCGTTGTCTCATGCAGCTTGCCATGATGATGCACCGCCCATGCCTTTATATGGGCATCCATACCTTTACCGCGGAACCTAACGTAAATGGCATTACCACAGTTTAGTAAACATGCCCCATAGTGTGGGGGCATAGAAAGAAAAGGCTCTGTTGCTTGTTGACCAATTGGTCCGTCTGAATTCATTTGGGATAGCCAGGAAGTTTTGAGTAATTTCTCTTCTTTGTCTGTTATTTGAGATTTTGTTAGAGTTTCGAGGTGTGATGGGAATATGTCATGGATTAGTTTGAAAGTGATGATCAAGTTTTTGTACTGGATTCGTCTGTGTATGGGGAGCCAATGTAGTTATTTCATAATGGGAGTGATATGTTCAGATCTGTGAGCCCTCTGGATTACACGAGCTAATGTGTGCTATGCCATCTGCAGAGGCATCAGTGCTTGCTTAGGGAGTCCCTGTAATATACAATGGCCCGTATCATAACTGGGACACCAAGAATCAGCCACATAACCCCAACATTGAGACAACTACATTGGCTCCCCATAATAACCAGGACCTAATACAAAGCAATATTCACCATTTTCAAAATCCTACACCAACTATCACCACCAACACTACAAACCCTCATCAGCAAGGATCCTGAAAACAGAACAAAAAGGAAACTCAATAAAAACCTACTAATAATACCAAAGACCAAAACCAAAGCTAAACAAACAACCTGTCATAGAGCTTTTTCAATATATGCTCCATCACTCTGGACACCCTCCCAGAAAACATAAGAACCACCAATGACCTGTGGGACTTTCGGAAAGCCTTAAAAACACACCTTTTTTGGAATACTATGGACCAGAACCTGAAACACTGTGCAAAATGCACCCACTTCAGTGAAATATGAACACATCCAATCATTCTACCTTCCATACAATAGCAGCAACCATCATAACCAACATCAAGAAACCATGTATTCAATATTTTTAACACGCCTGTTATATCCAAGTTTTTAATTCCTTGTTCTATGTAAAGTTCATTTTGTTTAACATTCAATGTAAACTGCTTTGAATGTAAGAAAAGTGGTCTAGAAAAATTGTTAAATAAATAAATAAATATACTATTTCAGAAGTTGATATGTGAACATAAGAACATAAGATATGCCATACTGGGTCAGACCAAGGTCCATCAAGCCCAGTATTCTGTTTCCAACAGTGGCCAATCTAGGTCATATGTACCTAGCAGTTTCATGGCTTGTAAGACCAAACGGAAGTCATATAGGGGCATGTTTACTAAACAGCATTAGTGTGATTCGCATTAGGATCCGCGGTACAGGCAGAAATCCCAAATAAGGACATGGGCGGTACATCTTTACCGATAACGCGCGTTACCAGGCATCATAGCCTGAGCGTTAAAAAACATTGTGTAGAGCGCCACGCAACGCGTACCCATAAGGCGTCTGATAAGGTGTCTAGCAAGGCATCTAGAGCTGTAGCACAATGGTTAATACACTGACTAATGGTGCAGGGGATGTGACTTCAATCCCCCAGTGGGTCTAATGAGTAAAGCTGGCTGAGACATCACCTTTTACTCAAAATCAGTGCTGTTTGAAGCATTTTGTTTGTTAATTTTAATTAGTGCTGCCAGCAAACACACCCTCACAGGGCCGTAACCTAAGGTGCCGCATAAGGCACCCTATAAGGCACCCCAGAGGGCACATTATAAAGTGCACTGTCTGCCAAGGCACCCTAGAATGTCCCCTATGGGGCACCCCACAGGGCACAGTATAGGGTCCCGCATTGGGCACTGTTTAAGGTGCCTGATGAGGCACCGTAAGGAGACAGCACTGTGAGGGTTTGTTGCTGGCAGCACCAATTTAAATTAAAAAAAGAAAATGCCTCAGACAGCCCTACCAAATAATCCCACTGTGGGATCAAACCTCTGACCCCCTGGCTCCACAGGCAGTGAAGTAACTAGTGGGCCACATAACTAGTGCCACTAGCAAATCCCTGGCTGGCAGCTGAAGGACGTCAGGTCACCACACAAACTGTCTGCTGTGGTGGCCAGGATTTGGGTTAACCCACTCATACCCATGGTGCACTGCACATGCAGATCTGCAGTCTATAGATGAACACAAGATGGGGTATGCACCCCCACAGCACCTCGGCCTGGTAGGGGGAACTGACCGTGTGTCTCACTGGCACAGAGTAGCTACAGACAGTAGCCCAACAGGGTGCCCGATAAGATGCATGAAAAGGTGCCTAGCAAGGCATCCAGAGCTACAGCACAATGGTTAATACACTGACTAATGTTGCAGGGGTTGTGAGTTCAATCCCTCTGTGGCTCTAATGAGTAAAGCTGGCAGAAACATCACCTTTTACTTAAATTCAGTGCTGTCAGAAGCATTTGGTTTGTTAATTTTAATTAGTGCTGCCAGCAAACACACCCTCACAGGGCCGTAACCTAAGGTGCCATATAAGGCATTGCAGAGGGCACATTATAAAGTGCACTGTATGCCAAGGCACCCCATAATTTCCCCTATGGGGGACCCCATAGGGCGCTTGATAGGGTGCCTCATAGGGCACGTTATAGGGCGCCTGAGGAGGCACTGTAAGGAGACAGCACCGTCGCCAACACACATCCAAGCCATGTTGCGAGGCCACCTACCTGGTGCTGCCCATGGACCCCAACCACCCTGCCTCCTACACCACCGTTGTCTCCCCAACCCCTGGCCCCCATTCCGTCACCTGTCCCAACCAGACTGTAAGATGCGATGAGGAGGGTGCCAGAACGGCACGTCCCCACAGCGCCTACCCCCACCGTATGCATATCAGTCACCATCTCCAACACCCCACAGACCCAGGTTGAAGCATACAAAGTCAACAGGGACCATGCAAAGTCACCAGTGACGTGTCAATGTTCCACAACAATGCAAAGGTGATCCCCCCCAGCTGCAATCAATGAAACACCCAGACACTTCATGGCAGCGACGGTGTGTCAGTTCTCCCAGTAACAGTCAACATAGCAGGCCAACAATGAGGTCCAAAAAAGGCCTGTGTCCAACTCACAGAGGTCCATCTCCCAGTGGCAACAACACCCAGGGACAGTTTCACAGAGGTGCTGTGTCCAAACAAATGTGGCTGATGGGGTCTCCATATGCAGTGTGGTAGATGTGCCATGTTTGTTGGCTGTGTCCTGCGTGAAAAGGGGTAGAAATAAGGTAAGGGAATGGCACACCCACACCCACCATCAGGTCACAAAGGACACAGTGACATCACAATATGTGCATCATGAATGCTTAAATATTACAACATGACACGACCACAACACACAGCATAGTGCACATGGACCACAGCAGGAGATGGCCCTGCAGACTAGGACACCATCCCAACATGGTCATGTAAATGCCCATGTCACACAGGCATCTCAGAGGTCCACAGTATGTCCAGCAGTGGTGGTACACAGAGATACCACAGAAAGGTACGTTGTTACTAACAGGCCAAATGCAGCATCTGCACATGGCGTATGTCCCAGAAGAGGGAAGGTGAAACCTACCTGAAAGGTATAGCATTGGACTGATGGGGAAAGCCCGAGTCAGGCAAGGGCACAAGGGGCAGTAGAGGCTGCAGATGTCAATGAACTGTGTCCATCACCACGTCCTCATGATCAGCTGTTAGTGGAGCATGTCCGAGGAATGCTTTGGTGCGTGGAAACAAAATGGTGACGTGCAGTGTCCTGCCAGCAAACATGAGACACATCAGGGAACAATATATGACACATGCACACAATGTACAGAAGGGCATAAGCAGAAGGGCATAGAGAGATGGGTGAACATCACTGGACAGGTGGCCAGACACATCCCTGAGACAGACAAAGGCAGAGGGGAGCAGAAGGTACCGTCAGGTAGACACGTCCCAAAGATACAGAGACATACACCGTGAGACAAGGTAAGCATGCCACAAGCTGCAGTTGGCTGGACTGTCGACAATCAGGGACAAGTGGAGACATGGGTGCACCGAGGTTGTCTAATGCCACAATGGCAGTGAAGTCTTTACGTGCGCCCAAACAGTGCAATGCCCTGTGTCCGGAGACACACACAGCCTGGTAACATGTGCACAGGTACAGTATGCAGACCCCCAAGATGTGCACAGGCAATGGTCACATGTGTGGTCAAATATGGTGCATGGAGTGGTAGGCCAAAGACATGTGCAGCACCAGAGGAGCAGTGGAGAGGGAAACACATATATGTGTCATGTGGTGCTGCCACCACAGCACACCTACCTGTATGTCCACCCACCCCAGTCACCTGCATGTTGCTGTGATGTACACACAGTCCCTACATGCACCACAGCATTGGGCAGTATCGGCAGCCTATCCCTGGGAGGCAAGAACACAGCAGCCTATCCTGGGGAGCCAAAAACACAAGAGACATATAGAGACATGTCATGACAGTGCCATGAAACACACAGATCAGCTCACACATGGCGACCCAGAAGCGTATCCCCACACATGCAGAACTTACAGGAGAAGAGCTCCTTGATCAGATGTTGCCTGGCCACCATCCCCTCATGTGTGTCACCACAGCCATGTGCAGGAGGGCACACAGGATCCTCCCCGAGATCCTCATTAATATCGACTGGGACATTGTGCTTGAGAGCAATGTTGTGGAGGATGCAACAGGCCAGAATGATCTTTGCCACAGTCAGGGGTCTGTACTGTAAGGCACCGCCGGTCCTATCCAGACACCTGAAGCAACTTTTTAGAACGCCAAAGGTGCGCTCAATGACTGAGAGGCTGGAGGCATGGGCCTCATTGTACCGCATCTCTGCACCTGGCCAAGGGAGACACGCAGGGGTCAGCAACCAGGCATGACACCCATATCCTGCATCACCTGCAAACATAAACATCATAAAGTCACACGTGAGATGATGGACCCATGGAATCACTGACGTAGCAATGTCCAACTGGACAGCAGAGAAGCATGGACACACACATATCACGTCACATCATTGCACACGATGGCAGTGCACCAGAGTCTGATGCTGGGAGACCCAGAGCCCCAGGGAAGGCCAATGGGGGCAATGCACACCTATGGTACCATGCCCAAAGACATGTCACAAACCTGTGCCCAGACAGCAGCAGTGGATGCTGTGAGGGCAGCTGTCTGCCAGTGGCATGGCATACTCAGAGGGGCAGAGATGCACAGTTGTGCAAGTATGTGACCATCATGATACAGTGCACACAGAGCATAGGCCAACGGAACACATCCCCAGGGGGGCCAGGTGGGAGTGGCAGTGGAGACAGGATAAAGTGGACAGACATGCAGCATACATGTGTGATAGCAGGTGTGCCTACAGCTCAAGACACGTGTCACCCCCTACATGGCGAAAGAGAGGATGCCCCATACACACTGTACACCATGTGGATGGTTCTGTGCCCCCAATCCTCCCCCCCCAGATGGTACATGCACAAACCTGTGGCACATGGGGTGGGAGAGGGACACACCCCACAGGCAGACATATGTACAACTGCCCATGCAGTATGCCCGAGGCCAGGTGCAGGAGCCATGGGCAAGCCAGAGGTGTCACACGCAGCCATGGAGGGGACACACCATACGCGGCCAGAGTGCCCCTGGACACTGGAGCTGGGTAAGTGAACAGCAGGGGGCAGGGAACAGCCCACACCACATGTGTGCCGGGACACCCAGATGAGCACTAACACACATATGGTAGGCAGAGAGACGTGTGGCAGCACACAGAGATATGTGACCCCATCCCAGGTGACAGGGTGTGATGTAGTGTGAGGCCCACAATAGGCTTTACCCGGAAATACCACCACAATAAGGCATGCAGAGGACACAGGTGACAATGGTGCCCCGTCAACCATATACGGTAGGTGCACGTTAGATATGGTGAATACCCACCCAGCAGGATGTAGTCCTCATATTGTCCGGCCTCAAACTGGCTGAACAGTGCCGAGTGCTGCAGGATATAGGCGTCATGGTCTGACCCTGGGAACCGTGGAACCACATTCAGAATACGCATACTTGCATCACAAACAACCTGCACATTCAGGGAATGGAAGTGTTTGCGATTGCGGTACACAACCTCCCTGTCATGTGGCGGGACCAGGGCAACATGTGTGCAATCTATAGCTCCCATCACGTGTGGTATCCCTGCAATCCACTGGAATGCCTGTCCCAGGGCCACCCAATGTTGCCTACCATTGGGAATTGCAATGTAATTCCCAACCCGGCTGACCATGGCTCGCAGTACCTGGTGGAGACAGCAAGAGAATGTTGGCCTACTCATCCCACCCACTGCGGCCACTGAGGATTGGAAACAGCCAGAGGCAAAGAAATGTAGGGCAGCCAGGAGCTTGGCCAATCCCGGTATAGCATGTGACTGGGCAGTCTGGAGCTCGAGGTCAGGTCTGAGAGCCTCGTAGAGCTCCCTAATAGCCCCTGTGTCCAGCCAGTAGAGGGAGATTACCTGGTCCTCTCTCATGTCCTGGAGCATGGGCCTGAGCCTGTAGAGGCGTTGCAGGTGGGGCCGTGCCTCAGCACGCCTTCAGCGCCGTTGTTCTCCCACACCCGCCTGTGGACCCCCCACAGCTGCAGGCCTGAGTTGCAGTGGGATAGCACCCATGCCCAGTGCCGCAGCCCCAGGTACATCATCTCCCTCCTCCGGGAAACGCAGCCCAGCCAGCTCGAGGAATGCAACCACCGCACCACCTGCATTCACAGTCTGAGCCATGATAGACACAGGATGGAGGACAGGTAGCTGGGAAATAGGGTGCAGGGCGGGGACGGAAATCACAGTATTGATACACACCTGGTGAGCCAGGAAAGTCCATCAGAAACCAGAGGAACCAACATCCTGTACGCATCGACGCAGTGCGCGCGGGAGCGCGCGTTACCACAATGCATCCGACGAAAGGCATTTACTTGACTGGATAGGTGGGATGAGAGTTGGGGGAGGAGGTGGCATGTCCCTGTGATGCAGCAGGGTGTAAAGATACTGCATAGTACACCCCATACCACACCAAGATGCCAAGGTGCAACAGGCACGCAAAACGTGTTCCCAAGCGTGTACACATAGCGTGCAATGTACGTCTCATGTAATGTGTGTGACACAAATTGCATGATCCCCAAACGCACATGGTAATGCGCCGACAAACAAAATAACATTGGGATCCTGTAGAGCATGTGAGTAAGCAGCAGAAACCACGATGGCGGTAAGAGGGCGTGTGTATGGTGTGATGCACACCACTAGTGCCAATACTGAAGAATACTAGAACGCTGCCATCCGTCCATAGTAACGCATGCAGGATATATCACCACGGCACGTACCTGCGTGTGCAAGAGGAACGCGTGTCGCACGGCGCATATGCAATGCGTGTAGAGCCACACCCAAGGTACACCTATAAGTATAGTGAGCTCAAAATGGCAAATACCTCAGCACACATAACGGCAAAAGTATGGAGTGCAGCAACAGAGGGACACAGGAGGCTGGAGCTGGAGCGGAGCAAACACCACACCCACCAGTGCCCAACCCTGACGGCGAGGGAGATGGCGAGAGGCCAGGCCCATCTGGGGCCCAGCAAAACCTCAGTAAACAGGCCATGGGTGCACCAGGGCAGAGGCGCCGCAGGACCAGCATCCTCGAACACTATGACCTGCTCTTTGGATGGCTCAGCTTCACCACTACAATTGCCACGCGCACCAGGGCATGGGCTGAGGTACAGGCAGTGGTGGAATCTGCAGAGGGACTCCATCGGGATGTTGAGAGCTTAAGGAAGCGCTATTGTGACATAAAGCGCAACATCTGTACCAAGCTCGCCAGGGAGGGGCGTGGGGCACAGGGCACTGGAGGGGGCCCAGCACAGGTGGCCAACTTAACTGAGCTTGAGCGCACCTGGTGGAACGACTTGGGCCAATGTATATCCATGGCCTGCCCCCTGCGTTGGACACAGCGCACCCATATTCTGGTATGTTTGAGTGAGCTGCACCAGTGGGAGACACCACACGCACATGTGCAGGGGCGGACCAGGGGTGGGGGGGCATTATGTGGCTGATCAGGAACCAGGGGGCGACACAGGCATAGAGGCAGCTGCTGGTTCATGACCCATGGGGGGGACGTGTCGACGGTGGGCAGGGGGCAGCACAGCACAGTGGATGGGTGCGGGGGCAAGGGGGACAGGCCTACAGTAGCAGCAGAGGCTGACAATGTGTTGCAGGGGATACGGTGCAGGGCTGGTGGGGGCAGCAGTGCCACACGGGTAGTGACGTGGGCAACCGGGAGGCACACTGCACTTGTGCCTACCATGGTCAGTGGTTGCAGGGATGAAGGCAGTGGTGGGGTTGCATGGGGTATGTGGCAGCATGCAAGGGGGGGAGGGGGCCCTGGTAGTGCAGGGCACAGGGGCCACCAGCATGGATAGAGCACAAACATTGAGGGGGGGTACAAGGGCCCTGGCCCAGACCCATGCGGCTCACCCACACGCATGCACCTGTAGGGGGGTGCAACGGGGGTAGACAGGCAGTCACGCCCCATCTGACCTATGTAACATTGTGCCCTACAGGTGACATTTGCTCCATTGACGCGCCACAGGAGGCGCCAGAGGACACAGACCCTGGGCCATGCTGCCAGATGGACCCTGTGCCAGAGGTGGCCCAGGTGGAAGCGGGGGGTCCAGCCCCACCCCCGGGGGAGGACAGCAGGCAGGGCCCACGGCCTGCACCAGACAGCGTGACACCCACCACTACAGCCACGGAGGAGGTGCCTGTGGATGAGGAACAGTGGACCAGGCCAGATGCGCTGTCTGCAGTGGCAGAGGTGATTGGAGAGATGCGGGTGCACTCAGTGGCAGCACAGAGGGATGCAGAGGGTGTGTCCAACTGTGTTAGGGTGGCGATGCCTCTGTACAGGTAGCGGATGGTTCCCTGTCTCACAGTGCACAACCTGCTTTCCCCACAGGTATACGGCATGTACTGCAGGCGGTGGTCAGAGAATAGCGATGCCAATGCTGTGCGGCATGCTGCCTGCAGCGCACCATGTCAGGGGTCCTGGAGGGGGTGCAGGACCTGGCCTCATCGGCGCAGTGCATGGCTGCCAGCCTGGAGCTGCTGGCGGCAGGCAGAGGACTGCCCACTGGACAGCAGTGGCCACCACCACCACCACCGCCACCAGCAGCAGCAGCAGCAGTGGCAGGCGTGCCAATCAGCACCACGGGGTGGGAGGGGCCACACAAGGCATGGCAGGGGGAGGGGAAAATAAATGACTGCACAAGCGGCCATAGCTGATGCCATGTGTCCTGTGTTGCTTGTGTAGGGCCACTATACACACAGCCCCCCCATGTCCACCCCAGGGAATGACCCCGTGCCACTGACGCAACCGGCCTGTGTCCCCCCTTCTCCAGCTGTGTCCACCATGGGTAGACATCAGATCCTGTACCTTGTCACGCCGGCCCCCCTCGCCCCTGGCTAAGGGGGGCATGGGTCCCCATAGGGCCGCTCTGCAGTCTGCGTATCACCAGCCTCTCTCACCTATCGGTAGTCATTGCTTGGCGGTATGTGTGCATCGCACAGGGGACATGTAGTCAGGCTGCCAAGGGGTGAGGCACATGACAGATATGTATGTTACACAATGGTGCGGTGTCACCACCTACAGGATAGGTGTCCAGGTTTCAGGGACACAGAGTATTCCCCGTAAACACACAAGCACCCAGCAATGTGTGTTTCTGGGGCCACCATAGTGCGGGATACACCGGTCCGTAGCAGTAGGGATAGCTTGTTCCCCTCTAGCCCTGCTGCCAGTGGCAGGTTACCACAGGTACCGTCATTGCCCACGATTGCATAGCCCCACACCAGCAACAGGTACCTGTGACCTACGAATACGATGCGGGATAGGTTACAGCTCTGTTACTGAGGCTACGTTCATACCCCGGTGCCTTCACCCCTGCAGCAGGTGCTTAGCAGCCTCATCTCCATTTCCAGCTGTGAATCCGTAGTCACGATGACTGTCCCCCCAGAATCAGGGGGTAATCAGGGCCACCCAGCCTGGGCACTATGGGTACTCCTCCATGGTGCACCCCCTCACAGGACAGGCATGTTTCATCCGTGTTTCGCAGGCTCTGGAGCATCGCACAGAACACGGTCCATGATAGTGCCCTCCACTATTAGGTGTCCCGCAGCCTCCCCCAGCTGCTTAGGCCCCGGTTCCTTGTCCTTCGCACTGTCCCCAGCTACTAGCCTCCCAGGTGAGCGTGGTATCCCTCCTGTGCATGGCTGCCAACCCTCCTGTGGACATGCTACATCCCACTTAGCGGTCCCCGCTCCTGGGGGCTCCATGCTCTTGCTCTGCTCTGCAGTGGTCTGACCCCCTCCAGCCTGTGACTGTGCTACGGCCTGTGGCATTCTGGTGCCCTGCTCCCCCTTCCCCTCTGCTGCTGCCTCTGCCCTCGGCCTGGTCCCTGCCTTGGCTCTCCCTATCATATTCTGGCCTCGGCTGCTGCTTCCAGGGCTCTGGCTTCGGCCCCCCCCCCACCCAGGTGGTGACAATCGGCCTGCCCTCCCGCACCTGCATACGTGCAGCATGCCCTGCCTATGGGGCTCCGTGCTCTGTGCACCGCCCCGTCCGTCCAACATGGGGACCTTGTGGTGTTGGCCCGGTGGAGGCCATTGTCTTCCAGGGGGTGTATGTGTCATCCCTACCCTGCTGCATGTACAAGGGGACCCTGTACAAGGATGACCCCCCTGTCACCTGGCCCCCCCTCATACCACTGATAGGCCTCCTTGCCACAATGTCTGTTGACCTGTGCATGCTGTCTGACCTGTCCCCACGCCCACCCGTTAGCACACTGGTAGGGCACTGCTGGTACTTTGTACACCTTCGTGCCTGGGTTATTGTGCTGTGTGCCATGTGGGTGCCCCGACCCCGTAGGCCAATCCCCTGGGACGCTCTGACACTCCTGATGTACATGGGCCAGGATAGGTGCACTGTGTGTCCTGCATGGGTATCCACATGGCATGCTGCCACCACATTGAACCGAAACATACTGTTAACTACACATGTCACAACCTTCGATTCACCAGGTTGCCCGATCCCCTCCCCCATCACATCCCCACTACCAACCGCCCACTATGGGCCCCCGGCGACCCCTTGGTGCACCCCCCCTCCACAGGTTGCAGCCCCTTCCCGCCCCCCCACACCACCCTGTACACCCGTGGCCACCCCATTCTCCTACCCCTCTATGCCCCCCGTTAAGCCCCCCCGGTACCATAGTAAGCCCCGGAGGGTATATTCACCAACCCACCTGGCAACAGTCACACCATCCACACTCCACTCCACCGCATCCACGCCCCCGGCATCCTGTGGTGCTCCCAATAACTCCCTCCAACCACGATCCCCCCTCCCCTCCCTCTGATGGGCCAAACCCCCTACTCCCCACCCCTCCCTTCCAAAAATGGGTACCACTCCAAACCCCTGTCCCCCCTCTCTTTGCGTATCCCCCTACTTCGCCATCCAAAGCTGGCCACCCTCTCCCTCCAGTTTGCATACCCCCCAGGTCTCCTCATGTTGCACCATCTTAACTCGACCATGTGCACCCACATTACTGATTTCCCACAGAAACACCAACCTTCCAATACTTTCCCTCATCCTCGGTACGTCCGCACTCGTCCATTTTTGTAACATGGCCGGTCTAGCTGCTGACACTCAATAGTTATGGGAAAGAGCAATTCCCCAGGTCCCATCCCCCTCCCCCTTCAGCAATTCCACGTAGGCTGGGGCCACTTCCATCCGTATCCATGTAGCCCCTCTATAAAACCGTCTAGCTCCCTCCACAATGGTTGCACCTTATGGCATCCCCACACTATCTGCAAAAGGTCACCCCTCTCCCCACACCCCCTCCAACAGGTATCCGCTTGCTCCAGATAAATACGGTGCAGACTAGCTGGGGTCCAGATCATCCTGAGCCAGTATTTAGGAGAGCTCTCTACCCGAGCCGTTCCCCATGCAAGCCTCCATTCCCCTACAGAGATGGGCTTCCACCGCGCCACCTCCCAGGTACCCCCCAATTCCCCCTCCCACTGTTCCTGCCATCGGGCCTTACCCTATGCTCTTGCATTCAGTAAGCGCTACAGTTTGGACACCAGACCCCTCATTTAACCTTGCTGGTCCATCAGTTACACATACCCCATTAGCCAGTCCTGTAGATCCCTCTGTACCCCCTGCCTTTGCAGGTAGTACCAGAGCTGCATATACGAATATAGGTTGGTATCCCTCACCCCAAACTCTTTTTTGAGCTCTGCATAGGGCCGTAACCCCACAATCTCATCCACGACCTGCCCCACCCTCTCCAACCCCTTCTCGGCCCAACTTTGTAAACTCCCCCCCCCCCACCTCCCCGTGGCGAAGGCAACCATGTTCTGTATGTATGTGGCCCGGGGCAGGCACTTCCCTTGCAGTAATTAACCCTTCCATTTCCCCCATATCTGCAAAGTTAACCTCCGGTACGGGTTCATGGTCCCCTACCCGACCCTTCCCCTCCCCACCCCATACCACTGCCTCCAAACACACTCCCTCTGCCTACTCCATTGCGGGGTTTCCCCCCTCTCTCTCCACACAAACAATGCCCTATGCTGTGTGGCGTCGTAGTGGTTGTCCAAATTGGGAACTCCCAGCCCCCCTTCCTCCTGCGGTCGAAGCATGGCAAGCCTATCTACCCTTGCCCTCTTGCCCTCCCAAATACACCTCATTATTAGATCATGCATCCCCCTAAGGCACTTCCTCGGCACGTTAGACGGTAGGGCCATAAAGACAAACAAACCCCGTGGTAGCACATTCATCCTTATTGTAGCTATTCTCCCCATCCACGTCAGGTGGAGCGCCCTCTATCTTTCTACGTCCTTCCCTATCGCCACCATCAGGGGTTTATAATTCCACTCCTGTACACAGTCTAGAGCTGCTCCCAACTGTATCTCCACATACCGAGAACCTCCACGCACCCATTTAAATGGAAATGTGCCCCTCAACCTCTCCTCCAACCCCCTATCCATATTAGAACTCAATATTTCCATCTTATCTAAGTTCAACTGATAGCCCGACACTTCACCATACTGCCCTACTGCCTTTAGCAGATTTGGCAGGCTAACCAAAGGGTGCCCCAAAGTATGAATAACATCATCCGCAAAAAGTGCTACCTTACTGAGCTGCCCCTGCACCTCACTTCCACCAATATCTACCTACCCTCGGACGTATGCTGCCAACGGTCCAATAACCAAGGGATACAATAGTGGCGACAAAGGGCACCCCTGTCTTGTTCCTCTGCCCAGCCCAATGCTCTTAGGATATCCCCTGTTCACCCGTATTCGAGCTTGTGGACAGGCATACAGTGCTCTCACCCTCCTTAGGAATGACTCTCCCACCCCTACCTTGTCTAACACCTGCAACATAAATCCCCACTCTGCCCAGTCATAATACCTTTCATTGTCAACCGACATATATACTGCCTCCTTCCCTGTTGTTTGCAAAGACCAGATAACATCTAACAGCTTCCAAATGTTATCGCCCCCATGCCTCCCTGTAATGAGCCCGTCTGATCCTTATGCACAGGTTTCTGCAGTACTTTCTGCAACCTACCCGCCATAATCCTAGCCAACACATTAGCATCCACATTAATAAGCCAGATGGGCCCATATGCTCCACAGACAGTATGATCCATCCCCTCCTTAGGAAGAATCATTACACCCGCCTCCTCCATAGACCGGGGTGGTTCCGCACCCTGAAGCACCCCATTGCAGACCTCCATTGACAACCCCCCTATCTCACTCTGCATGACCTTATAAGAGTTTGCCATGTAGCCATCCAGGCCCGAAGCCTTCCCATCCTTAAAGGTCTTCACCATTCCCTTTACCTCCTCATAGGTCACCAGCTTCCCCAATTCTTCCGCCGCACCCTCCGTGAGCTTACTCAGACTACACCTCGCCACAAACTCCTCCCCCATCTTCCCTTCCCCTCGCACCTCACCACTGTGGAGTTTAGTATGACACGCTACAAAGGCCTTCCTAATGTCCTCTGCTGTATACACCATTGTCCCCTCTGTGTTCGGCACCCCTCCTATCGTGGATCGCTGCCGTCGCGCTTTCATCCTGCAGGCCATTCTCCTCCCTGCTCGGGTCCCCCCTTCATTCCACCCCTGCTGCAATTTAGTCAGGGAAAATGCTGTCTCCGTCGCCCTTAACTGGTCCAATTCCACTCTCACCTTTTGTAGTGCACACAGACACACCTTTCACTCGCACAACACTGACACATAGCAATGAGGGACATCTGGCCATCGTAGGTATGTTGAACATCTTCACAACTTTATTTACAGAGTTTAACTATACACAGTCAGAAAACGTGATGAAAAACCAAGGACAGGACCATATATCAATAAAACTTTATTAACAATATAGGCTCAAGAATGCCAACCAGGCACAAAATTGCCAACCCAACACAGGCCGTGATTCGTGAATACTTCTTCAGGGGTGAAGGCAAACAATATACCTCAAATGCTCTTCACGACAAATGGCACTCTCGTTGAAACACCTCGTGCCAAGCAATCACATTATCCAAAAGTATCACGGTTCAACAGGCACTTGAATTAAAGAACAGGATCGCTGAAGGATAAGAGCCGGTAACAAGGAGAATACACTGTTCAGTGAGATCAGTTCATAGTTGTGGGGCCCTGTCTGGTAGGGGCCCTGCCTCCCTGCTCCTGGTGGGCGTGGCAGGCCGTGGCACAGGCCGTCACAGGGTGGGTGTGTCATGCATACCCTCGCACTACACACCCTGGGGACCCCCGTCACGTGGTGGCTGGCCGGGTGCGCCCCCTACACACTGCTCCTCCAGCCTGCGCAGCCGGTCAGCCACCACGGTCAGGGTTGCCAGGACCTGCCCCATGATGTGAGCGTGCTGCCTCTGGGTGTGCGCCTGGGCACGCACAGCTGAAGCCAGGCGCAGCCCGCACATGCAGCCGCACAGACACACATCTCCCCGTGTCTGTGTGGCTGCATGCATGGTGCGCCTGTCAGCGGCTATGTGTGGCAGACACACCTCCAGGAGGTGTGCTTCACTGGCATCATGGGGCAGGTCGCTGGTGCCCCCGTTGCCCTGTGGCGGCCTGTGCCACTGGATGTTGGTCCCAGCCCCCACCCCATCCCATGCCTCCCCCTCCCCAGCCCTGCTACCCCCTCTACTGCCCCATCCCCAGGAATGCCCCACCCCCACCTCACCCACCTGATCCCCCTCTGACCCCTGGAGCCCCACCACAACACCCCCCTCCCCCCTCTGCCCCCTCCCCCTCATCCCCCCACCCCTCTACCCCCTCCCCCACCTCATCCACTCCCGCCCCCCTCCTCCTCCCCATCCCCCTCCTCCCCCTTGCTGTGTCCAGCGGCGCTCTCCTCCTGGCCACCCCCGCCGTTGTCATCCTCCATCAGCTCAGGGGCGTTGGCCTCCTCTGGCCCCACTGCGCCGTCCACCATCTCCGGCCCTGCTGCTGCCACATCAGCACGTGCGTCCGCTGTGGGAGAGGGGAACACGAATCATCTCCATGGTCACACATCAGCCACAACAGTCACATGCATCCTGTGAATCTGCCAGCTCTTGCCCCACAGGGCCAGTCACGTCACTCACCATCCCATTGCGCCATCCTGTCACGCTGTACCCGTGCAATGAAGCACGGGTACCTCGCTCACAGTTCACGGACCTTCTTCCGCAGGTCCTCCACCTGTAGGGTAGACAACATGCATGGGCATTAGCGCACACACACCCTTTAAAGGCCTCAGACACACCACATATATATCTCTGTGTGCAACAGGTGCCTGCCCTTATTTTTTGGACGCTCATGCCCCATACATTTTTCAGGGCCACTCCCATGTGTGCACTGCGCACGCGCATGTCTGACATGGACCCTATGTGCCCTGTGTGCGGGCCATCCAATCCAGACACAGCGCACATGTGTGGGCCATCTCCACACATCTGCCAGTGCCCATCAGCTACTGCCGGGATAGGAGGTGGGGCTCTGCAGTGCTTCTTGCTGCATCCTGGGGATATAGTTGAGCCTTGTACTCCTACACAGGGGCAGATACCTTAGTACCAGGATGTGGGATGGACCCCTGATGTGAGGCCTGCTGCATCCTGGGGATATAATTGAGCCTTGTGATCACACACAGGGGCAGATACCATAGCACCAGGATGGGGGATGAACCCCTGATGTGAGGCTTGCTGCATCCTGGGGATATAGTTGAGCCTTGTGATCACACACAGGGGCAAATACCATAGCACCAGGATGGGGGATGGACCCCTGATGTGAGGCCTGCTGCATCCTGGGGATATAGTTGAGCCTTGTACTCCTACACAGGGGTAGATACCATAGCACCAGGATGGGGGATGGACTCCTGATGTGAGGCCTGCTGCATCCTGCGGATATAGTTGAGCCTTGTGATCACTGACAGGGGCAGGTGACATACCCCTGTGTGTCTCTTGGCCTCTGTGATGGACCTGTGTTGTCGTGTGGATAGGGCACATCACTGAGGCTGCAACAGCACCACATACCATAACATTGTACTGGGTACTCCATCTCTGTGGTGGTTACAGCTACCCCCTGAGGGCAGGGCGGTTCTGTTTTTGGGGGGGGGCAGACGTTACTCCCAGCTGGACACACCAACACATGACATTCCCTGGCAGTGCGTGGCTGATAGGTGGTTTGGTTACCGGGTGTTCTCCTTCACATCCTAGGTTGGGGTGCCTGTCCCCATGCACTTACCTCACGTGGGTAGTCAGAGCTTCTATTGCACCTCCTGGTGAGGCGTTCCCAGGCCTTCCTTACTCTGGCCAGATTCTGCCTCCGGGATGAGCCAGGGAAGAGGCGATCCTGGCGGAGGCAGAATAGTTCAGTGAGCAGATAGAGATCTGCCATGGTGAAGGCAGGCTTCCTTGACATGGCAGCCATCTCCTCAAGAGTTGTTTGTGCTGCGTAGCCGCGTGCGTAGGTACGTGCGTGGGTACGTGCGTAGCCGTGTGCGTGGGTACGTGCGTGGGCACTTGAGATTATAGGACCATGAGGGTGTTTTGCAGTTTTAATTGATGCTACCAACTAAACATATGATAGGCTATGGCCTATAAGAGCCTGTATGTTAGGCCTGGATTTTAAACCCCCTACCTTTTAGTACTGCTGCTAAGAATCAGAATTGCCTGTTAGAGATGTCTGCTTATTGCAGAGTCTGCATGATGTCTTACAACACTGTCTGCTTCAAACATTTCTCATTAAGATACTTTCACATTCCTTTGGCTAGAGATGTCCTCGATGTGGAGATATAATTAACACTTTTAATGTGCCTTTTGATCAGCTGAATTGAGGAGGGGAAATAGAGAAAGAGGCCCAGAGAGAGTCCCTGATTGGATAAATGGGGGGGGGGGGGAATTGGGACCAATAGAGAGCTTGTGTGTTTTAGACTGTTCGCATATGTATATAATGGATTTGCTCCTGTTCAAGCTTGCTCACTCACTTTTGGACTTGTTCCTGTCTGGGCCTTGTGCACAATACATTGGCTTGGATTCTGTACGTGACTCCTGGTATTAATTGGTTGCATACACTCTGCTGCTACAAAAGGAAATGCCTCAGACAGCCCTACCACATATCACCACAGTGGGTCCAAACCCATAACCTCTGTCTCCACAGCCAGAGCAGTTGCCAGTGGCCTACATCTCTATAGCTCCTGCTACATGCTTGGCTGGCTACAGAGGAAATGCATGTCACCACACAGACCGTCTGCTGTGGTTGCCAGGGTTGGATTGGACCAGCCACACCCATGATGCACTGCACATGCAAATCAGCAGTCTACAGATGGTCACATGTTGCGGTATGCACCCCCCCCCCCCCCAGCACCTCGGCCTGGTGGGGTGCCCTGACCATGTGCAACCCCACAGCACCTCAGCCTGGTGGGGATACTGACCGTGTGTGTTACTGCCAAAGAGTGGCTACCGTCCGTCACAGTGGGCGGGTCCTGTGCTCACCCTGAGGGTGAGGTAGGGTGCCCAGCACCATTTCTGCAGCACCTGGCTTTGCTGAGATAGGCTATGCTGTAGGTCCCCATCAGTGCCAATGTGTGATGGTTAGTCCTTGCAAGCACCCCTAGGATATGCCTGTGTCCATCTGTATTTCACATCTAGCCCTTGTGGACTATGATGCACCCAGAAAAGTGCATACCCTGTGTGGGTGCCATGGTCACATGATTTAAGTGAAGGAGGGGTGTTTGGACCCACAGGTGGATTACATACCACCACCCAACCCACCCCACCCTCTGGGGCTCAGGGTGGGAGACAGGATCTCCCACCAACAGATCCACATTCCACCCCTGCAATGGTTGGTAGAGGGGACCATCACCCCAGTCCTGCTGGGAAACAGACACCCTACAGGGCAGGCAATGCAGAGCTGTACACATCCATAAAGCAATAGCAGACAGACAGTAGGCCTGGAAATGCACAGCTGCCCACCACCACCATCTGACATTCTCCAGCAACAAGCCTCCAGCCGCTGCACCCTGCAAGGTGTTCCAGCAAGACACATACTAGCTGCAGGCAGCCTGCTAGCTTGTCCATAGTGCATGGTCCTGGAGGAGATACATGTACCCAGAACTGGGATGTCAGCATACATACCAAGCAGATAAGTCAGTGATTGGGCCCCAAAAGAGAACCCATAAATATCACATGGAAAAATACTATATAGCACTATGGGTGAACCTAGCCATGCCGTGGTCACTACTCAGTCAGGGTGAGAGTGACTTCCCATCAGAACATGCTGTGGCCACCCTGTCCGTGCAGGTGGTGGCCGGCCACTACAATGTCCGAGCCATTGCCCTATGCTATGTACAGATGGATCCAAGCCAGGCCATCCTATCCTGGCTATTCCCACGGTACTTTGCTCCTCATTATGCACATTGGCAGGCCAGTACTGGCAACAGTGCTAGCAGTGTGGGCTGTGGAAGGTGTTTGCAGCCACCACACACTGGATAGACAGACACACACTCCCCACACCTATGCCAGCATTGGGCAACTATAGAGGTGTTTGGCAGCCCTGGCCACCACACCAGTCCTGGGCAGAGTGCAGGCATGGCTATGGTAAGCAATACTGTTGGGGTCACTCCCCAGGGTGGTAAACACCGTCAGACACCAGACCTGAAGCACACTCCACAGACATCTGAAGGGTTGCTATGATGCAGCTCAATCAGCAAATTGTGCATAACTTAGGAAGTGCTATCTGACAGTAATCATAGCAACCTTTTGATAGCTGTGTATCGTATTCCCAGGTTTAGGGTGGCATTGCTAAGGTATGCAAGTGCTAGTATTGGGAGATGCACGCAGGGCCCAATGTCCTGCCTCTCCAGGAGGCATTGGATAATGGAGCCTGTGGGTGCGGGTGTGTCTGCCCCTGTTGGCTGCTGCTTTACGGCAGAGGTTCCCAACTCCAGTCCTGGTGTGCCAAACACTGTTCGGGTTTTCATGCTGTCCCTCATGAATATGCATGAGATACATCTGCATACCATGGGGGCGGCGCATAGAAATGCAGCACAGGCATCTTTATTAGAGGCAGCATGGAACCGGAATGGTGTTTGGCTCTCCAGGACTGCATTTGGGAGACCCTGCTCTAGGTAATGCGCATGTTTATGGTGTCTGTGCTCTGTAGGGTAAAATGTAGGTGTTTTATTTATTTATTTATTTTATTTATTTAACAGTTCTTCTATACCGCTCTATTTTAGATCAGAGCGGTTTACATTCAACATCAACCATACAACACAGGGACCCTGAGTTGTATTTACAGTAAACAGGAGATCAACTTGGAAGTAACTGGGGGGAACTATGTACATTGTATAACATATCTACATCTTATTTACACTGGGGGTCCTGATTCCATTTCAGTGGGTACCTTCTGATCGATCAGTTGATTTGGGCAGTGTTTTGGGCATGTTTATGTCATCTGCAATAAAGGTTCTGTCTGTATTAGCACGTTTTAGTAGTGGGAAAAATATGGGGACTGTGTTGGCAGGAACCACAGCTGGAACTTGAACCTGTGACCTTCTGCTTCTGAATACACTGGTTTTGTGCACTGCACCACCATCTTATCACAGAGTCAGTGCATTCCCTGGTGATACCATGACTGTTCGTCAGACAGGGCCTGTCTGTTGCGGTGCATGGCACCCACCTACACAGGGCTAGGCCACGGTCTGCTCTGGGCAGCTGCCACTGCCTCCTCCACCACCAGTAACCCTCTGCCACCATGCTGACATTCCCTTCTGCTGGTGGTGCTGGTGGAGCGCAGTCTCAGGCCATCCAGTGTGCGGGTAGACGGATGCCTATGGTGCGGGTTCTGGGGTAGGGGTGTCTGCATAGGTGTCCACGTTTCCCCCCAGCACCGCCTGCCACTGTTCTGTGCCCTTGGGGATACCTGCTGGGTACTATCCCCTGTGACACTTTGGGAAACACACTCGTGCCCATGTTGGGCCTTCAGCAGTTGCTGTCTGGCTGCTCTGCTGTTTCAGCATTCGTATGGGCCACCTAGGCATCACCCTAGTCCGCACTGTGGCCCAGCTGAACCACAGCATGTGCCGCCTGCGGCCCTCTGTATCCCCTTTTCCAGCATCTGTCCAGTTGCCATTCTGACATGCCCACACTGCTGTTGCCGCACATGTGCATGCCATAGGACACCTGTCCGATGGAGAAGAAAACCCTGCACAGCGCAATTTCACTGTGGGCTCATTCACCTTGTATGGGGACGGAGCATAGACCCTTCCACGATTTATATCTTTTCTATGGAGCTTTCTAGGGGGGGGGTTGATGTTTCCCATTAATACCACTATTGGCCAGCTTGGTTATGTTTTTTTTCCAGTTTGTTGAGGTCATTTTCAATGTTTATGTGCCCTTTTGTTCTGTGCACATGTATCACACTTATCACTTTTTTTTTTTTTAAATTCTTTATTTTCGTTTTATAACAACAAAGGAAAGGAAGACATACAGCTAAAAGACAAATACATAACGTGTAATACATACACCAAAGTAAACCCCTACCACCCCCCTCCCCCCTGCTTCTTCTCTAGAAAACTAAGCATTCCCGAAGCGGGCGTGTACTTACATTATTGTATTACAAAACCTAACGGTGATCTAAAACATGATGAGTGCACATTATACAGGCATGTTGGAGCAATGAGCAGATTGTACATAATCATTAAGCATCTGCCATTTAGACAAGCAAGAGTGAGTTTGGACATGGGGAATAGCTCTCCGAGGTATCTGCTCATATTTACTATATAAGCAGACGAGGTTCCACCATTCATTGACAGTAAGTCGAGAGCTATCCTTCCAATTCCTCGTGATTAAGCATATAGCTATACCCAGCATGAAATCAAGGAGAAAGCGACCCTTCTTAGGAAGAGAGGGGACCTCCGCCACAGAGCGGAGTCCCACGACCTTCCAAGAGAGAGGTTCATGAAAGTGTAAGATAGATTGAATACGACCCCAGACCCGCCCCCAATAGACCTGCAGTTGAGGACATTCATAAATAACATGAGCGAAGGTTCCCACAGCAGTATGGCAAGACCAACACAGGTCCCTAGCATTTGGGTTCCATTTGGCTATTTTTTCTGGGGTATAAAAGCATCTGTGTGCAAAGAAGAAGAGAGTTTGGGTAACAGAGGCAGACCGGGAAACCCGCACTACTTTACTCCAAAAAACGCTCCATTGCACAGGGGTTATAGTAGTTTGCAGTTCGCGCTCCCAGGCTTGTTGAGCTCTAAAAGTGTCCGTATCTGTACCCTGACAAATTATTTTATAAAAGTTAGAGGCTACCCCATGTGTACTACTAATGGAGTGAACTGTCTCTAATAGCCCATCCTCAGTAGGGGCAGAGGGCGGCATGATTCGAGCACTTTTGAGGCAGTGTTGAAGCTGCAACAATTGAAAGTAGTGTTTCGCTGGTAACGCAAATTCCCTTTGCAAATCAGAAAAGGTTTTCCAATGAGCTGCAGAGAAAAGCTGTTGGGGTGTCCAGATCCCCCTGGAGTACCAGGGTTTCCAGGCTATTGTTCTATTTAGGACTTGAATTCTGGGGTTATTCCATAGCGGGAGTCCGTCCTGAGGACATACATTCGGGCCCAGTGATAGAATGAGAGTGTTAAAGGCCGCAAGAGTATCGACAATCATTGGTGGATGGCGGGTGTCTACTTGATAGGACATACCGGGGAGATGGGTCAACGGAATTGGGCTGCTAAGCTCCTCTTCTATGTCAAGCCAAACTGGTCGGCGGTCTGTTGAGGTATCTAGCCATCGGGCACCTTGCTTAAGTAGAAAGGCTTGATGATATCTAAGAAAATCAGGAAATCTGGTACCCCCTCGTTCCTTTGCAGACTGCAGTTTATGTTTAGCTATCCTTGGTGGTTTGCCCTGCCAGAGATAACGGACGAGAAGGCCCTCAATATCTTTATAAGTATGTAACGGAAGTAAGCATGGCAGCATTTCTAAAATGTAGTTCACTTTGGGGACTATCATCATTTTCACAGTTTCTAAGCGGCCCCACCATGTGAGAGATAAGGGAGACCAACGATTTGTGAGTTCACGGACTTTGGAGACTACCTCTTTGGCATTAAAACTGATAGTGTCTTCTAAAGGAGAACAGTAATGGACCCCGAGATACTTCACCATGCGGGATTGCCAAAGGAAGGGAAAGGCCTGCATGTCAGCCTCATGTACCCAGCGGTTCAGTGGGAATGCTACAGATTTGGTCCAGTTAATTTTATAGCCCGATAATTGTGAGTATCCGTCAATCAGATCCAAGACGGCTGGAACCGAATCGAGGGAAACGAAGAGCATGAGGTCATCTGCATATGCAGAGAGTTTAATCTCCCTATGACTAAAGGGGACACCTCGAATACGTGCAGACTGTCTAATAAGGAGGGCTAGGGGTTCAAGAGCGAGATCAAAAAGCATTGGTGATAGGGGGCAACCTTGACGCGTGCCTCTTTGGAGGTTAAATGGCTGAGATTTGATGGCATTTACACAAATACTGGCGACGGGTTGAGTGTACATGACTTGGAGATATCGGAGGAAGCCCTCTCCAAAGCCATACCATCGGAGAACTGCAAATAAGAAGGGCCATTCTAGACGATCAAAGGCTTTTTTCGGCATCCAGGGAAAGACCCACCCATGGATGAGCGAGATTGGCAGCACTAGATAACACATGGCACAAGGTCCGAGCATTGTCAGCAGTTGATCTGCCGGGTATAAAACCGCATTGGTCGGGGTGAATTAGGGTAGCCATCATGTCAGATAGCCGGGTGGCCAAGACCGTTGCGAAGATCTTATAGTCGGCATTAAGTAGGGAGATTGGACGGTAGTTGGCGGTCAGTAGCGGGTCTCTGCCTTCTTTCTCAAATACAACCACATTAGCTGCAGAAAAGGATCCCAAAGAGGATGTATCTACCGCAAGGGCAGTAAAATAAAGTTTTAAATAGGGAACTAAATCTGCACTGAACGTTCTGTAGAATTCGGTCGGGAGACCATCAGGCCCCGCGGCACGGCCCGAGGCTGTTCGTTTTAGGGCAGATTGGATCTCTGAAGTAGAGAAGGGTTCATCCATCGCATCCCTATCATCTTCAGAGAGGGTCGGCCGCTGAATGCCAGAAAGCAATCGCTCGAATGTCTCTGACGAGAACTCACATTCAGATTGATATAGGCGAGTATAGAAATCCCGAAAGAGCTCTACAATGTCGGAGTCTGTGGTCACTATGCCCCCTCCCTGTGGAGCTCGGAGGGCCGCAACGCGTTTGGCTTCTTTTTGACCTTTCAAGGCATTGGCTAGGAGTCGACCGGCTCGGTTATTTTCACGATAATATGTCCCTCGCTGAAGCTCAATACTCTTAGAAGCTGCAGTTGAGAGGATTGAATTATATTGAAAACGGAGACGCTGTAATCGAATTAATACACATGGGTCAGTGCGTGAAGTTAGAACTCGTTCGCCTGCTTTTATTTGTTGGTCTAGTATGAGCAGCTGCTGTTTTCGTTGTTTCCGCAGGCGGATTTGATAGCTAGTGATTGTTGCCCGAATGGCCGCTTTGAAGCCCTCCCACCAAGCCCAATTCGCAGTATCTTGGGGTAGATTAAAATGGAAGTAATCCTGTATGGCTACTCGAATTTCTGACTGGAACTCTGGCTGAGTTAACAGGGCTCTATCAAAGAACCAGGCTCCCGAGTTTCCCTGGGGTGCAGTAGTGTGTAATTGAAAGGAAATGGCAGCATGATCTGAAATATGTTGGGAGTGAATCTTTGCAGTGTCCACCTGAGGAACTAACAGTTTTGAGATTAGAAAGAAGTCTATGCGAGACTGAGATTTATGAGGGGAGGAGAAGAAGGTGAAGTCAAGCTCATTGGGGTGTAGTAACCTCCATAGATCAACTAAAGCAAGATCCTTGATCAGGGAGGTAAGCGTGGCGTGACTCTTGGGGGGACCACTCGTCCTAGGCGGCTGTTTATCAATCAGGGGATCAAGGACTAGATTGAAATCCCCCCCAATGATCAATGAAGTATTAGCAGAAGCCTGCGCAACCTGAGCAATGGTAGCAAAAAAGGCAGGGTCATCAACATTAGGAGCGTAAAGGCATATACATGTAACTTCTAGGCTACCTATCTTGAGGTGAACTCTAGACCATCTACCTTCTGTATCTGAGCTAGTCGCAATAACAGTAGCATGCAAAGATTTCCTAACCAGTATGGCAACCCCACATTTCTTAGAAACGGCTGGGGAATAAGCGGCCACCATGTAAGGTTTAATATTGAGTTTAAGAGTTTCCTTCGAATTTAAATGCGTTTCTTGGAGAAAAATCAGATCCGCTGCTTCCTGACTGAGGTAGCTTAAGATTTTCTTCCATTTTATCGGATTATTGATGCCTTTTACGTTCAATGAAAAAATCTTACATGGTGCCATCAATCGGTAATAGACATTTTAGGGAAGGGCGCTTGATAACATAGAACATAAGCAGAATCTGTACAACAATGTCATAATCACCGAGTATTCTGGCTAATACACCCCATATTGAAAAGTATGTACCAACGTATCTTAGAGAAGAAGCAAAACCCCCAAAGAATATGGCGACCATGTGTCTGCGGGAGGAGGCCCTAGAGAGAAAATAGAAGACATGTAAAAAAAGGAAAAGAAACACCAGAGTCCATAATAACACTGTCTCTGATACTCATCGAGGCTACTGTGGGTAGATGGAGTCGGGTCACAGATACCATCAAGAGTAAGGCAACAGACTGCCCACGCCAGACTCTTTGCTAGGCTGCGGCAGATCCAATATGGCAGATACAGCAGGTATGAGGAGACTTGCAGGAATATTCTGGAAGTCAGCGCATCAAGTCGGCTTCTTTGGAATCCAAAAACTCCGCCAGTAGATCAGGGTCCTCGAATGTTCTTGTCTGATTGTGAAGCGTGACTCGGAGCTTGGCCGGGTACATCAGGCCATAGCGTGCTTCTAGTTGTTGAAGCCTCGGCCGGAATTCCAGAAAGCGCTTTCGGCGGTCGACTGTGGGTTTAGACAAGTCGGGATAGAAGGAGATCTTGTGGCTCTCAAACTCCATATGGCCCTTTGCCCGAGAGGCACTTAGAATTTGCTCCACGTGTTGATATCTCAATAGTCGAAAAATGATAGGCCGCGGGGTCTTCCTGTTGAGCGTTATGCTTGTGGGTACACGATGAGCGCGATCAATCTCCAAATCTTTGGTAAAGGTGATTTGGAGCAGGGAAGGGAGGATTTTGCATAAAAACTCTTTCATGTCTCCCGATTCCGCTCCCTCCGGGATGCCCACGAGTCGTATGTTGTTGCGGCGCGCTCTATTATTGCCATCTTCCACCTCTTTCTGCAAGGCCCGCACCTGTCGTTCAACTTTGTCGAGTTGGGACAACCGGGCCGCATGGGAGTCCAATATGCTCTCCATTTTGTCTTGACGCGAAGAAAGTCCTTCTAGCTTGCTTTGCAGCACACCAAAATCGTCCCGCAGCGCTCGGAGTGCTTCCCCGTTTGCCTGCACAAGGTTTTTGACCCCTCTAATCTCTACGAGGATTTCCTGCTGCATTTCGGGGCCCTCGCACAAGGCCGGCCCCTTCTGCGGGGACGGAGGTTCAGTTTTGGAACGTTTGCCGTGAGAAGCCGCTGGAGACCCAAATTCCAGGCGCGTTGGTTTGGTCCCCGCCATCTCACCAAAGTGCCCCGGCAAGATCAGAGTAGAAGTTCCAAGTATATAAGGTGTTAATTCAGGATTCTGAGTAGGCCTCTCGGGAGCCTCAGCGTTATGCGACCATCCCGCTGGACATCAGGCTCCGCCCCCCACACTTATCACTTTTTTAGGTTTCCCTGCCTGGGCTGTACATTGCTGACTCCTAAATGGTTTCTCTCCCCTGAAATGTGCATTTAACGGCAGGTTTTCAATCGCGTTTGGATTCAGCTCTTCAGATCAGCGCGTTAGTGTGAAAGGAGCCTCTCCCCACCCACACTCCGCCCATTGACCACTTTTCTCCGCCCTCTCTCCACCTTCTGCGGTGTTTTACCGCTCCACAGAACTTTACGATCGTTAACTTACGTTAACGCACGTTATGAGACGTTAACGATCGTTAACGCATCATAATGCACGTCAACATAAGTTAACGATCGTTAACGTTACATAACGCACGTTATGTACCATTACTGCAGTTTAATAAACATCCCCCATAGTCTAGCAAAGGCCTCAGATGGTGTAACATCTTATTTTTCTAAATATGGCTTGGGTTGTGTTGCTAATGTGGGATGTTAGGTTTAGGTTTTGGTCTAGTGTAATACCTAGATACCTTACTTCATTTTTTACTTCAAGGGTGGCGTCTTTTACTTGAATTTTTGGCAGGGGTTTGAATTCTTTGTATCTGATGATAAAGAGAACTTCAGATTTATTGAAGTTTAGTTTGAGGTTTTGTGACCAGAGACATTGTGAGGCTTCATTAAAGCATTTTATTATTTGCTGGAAGTCAGAGATGTTTGTATTGATTGGAAGGTACATCATTATGTCATCTGCGTAAATGTGATAATGCACTTTGTGCTTTTGAAAAATGTTGCATATTGGCTGAAGGTAAATGTTAAACAGCAAGGCAGACAACAACGAGCCTTGAGGGATACTTTGCTGTTGGATATATGTTAGAGCTGTTTTATCCAATTTTTACCTGCTGGGTGCAGTTTGTTAGGTATGATCCAAACCAAATTATATCAATGTCATGCATAGCATCTGTGTATAAAAGCTGCTTTTATAGCCTGCCAGCATCCAGAGCCTGCACTGAGTGAATGCCCAGGCATACCTGGACTAAACATAACATCTTACTTTCTAGACAACATATGATATGCAAAGAAATCACAAAAATAGTCAATTGCAAAAAAATGGCAAATGATAGGAAAATTTCAAGGTGATTTTCATGATCAGCAACCCAAAATCCATAAGATACACCCAAAAGTATTCAGGAAGTAAAACTTTGTTGTCCTTACTCCCATGCTAACTGCAATGATCAGTCTCCGCCCCTAACCCATCATAACCACATACAGCCACAAGCATTTCACACAGCAGCTCCCTACATGTGGCTGCATCTGTCCCATAGAATGTCCCTGGTTTATGCTGGTCTATATACATCTGCTATCTATGGGGCAGCGTTGCCTGCCTTCCTATGGTCTGCTGTGTGGCAGTGCTCCCCTGGTCAGGCCTGTGTGGGCATGGAAGGAGAAATCCCTGTGCCATCATACCAAGTAGCCAGCCTCCAGACATATCACTACTCTTGCAGCTGGCTAAGGATGTAGGCCTCATGGAACAATCTGGGGAATGTTGGCATAACATCAGTCATGTCTCCCAGTGCCTGACACAGTGGATGTATAGCTGCCCTATCACACTGCCAACAATATATGATCTTATTAGAGTACATTATGAAACATATTCCAGAAAAAATCACAAAAGGTTCTCCATAGCTAGATGTCAAAGCATACACAGACATACACACACACACACTCACACTCACTTTTAGTCACAACAAACATACTTCTGGTAAAAATATGTCCTGAACCTATAAATAAAAGCTGGTATAACATAATAGCATAGAGTCCAAGGACTAAAAATATGATCTGCATTTCACACCCAAATAAGAATACTTCCATACTTCCATACTATTCCTAAATCAACAGTTCCATTTTTTAGGACACAGGAATTGTTAGGGACCCCTAGATTAGCTCCTTTAGCACAAACAGCAAATGTCAGCATGGCCAGAATAATCTCTATTGTTCTTCTTAATATATCTTTCTGGGTAGTTATTACTGCTTCTTTAGCTTACAAGATTCCCACATCTCTGATTTCTATTCTTTATAAATGCATTTTGTGGTGTTTTTCCATACTACAGTCCACCAGTTTAGAACAAACTAGTCACCACCTTTATACTAACACTGCAGGATATTTTCTAATTACTGGCCTTATTCCATGTCTCTGACAGGTAAACCGGGCACATCCGCGAGGACCTTCCTAAATGTGCATGGGCCTTTCCTGCATACACTTTATACACCTCCTTGGCAAACCACGCCCCCGTTCCGCCCTTCCTGGACACATTTGAGATCCCCATGTTAGTGAAATAAATGTCCACAGGCGCTGCGTACCGGAATACGCTTGTAGATGTTTTGGCAGATAAACATCCCTGGCACACATACAAATACTTTTTTGGTTTCTGGAATGGCCACTATAGTGAATGATGGCAGGTAAACACCAGCATGGTCCATCTAGTCTGCCGTTAGCAGAAGGCCAACAATGCAATGGATCAATACAATAATAGCAACTATGGATGCCACTCTAGCAACAATTAGCCACCTGAATGAAGACTCAGCATAGTTTAGGACAGCTATCCAAAGGGCTGCCATGAGTCAGCAACAACAACATTGAGGTGGAGGTAACTGCACCCATACTAACTGCACCATTGACGGCATATGGTGTTACCCTAGCGCTTACTGCAATGAACTCACCATGCCCACTCTCAGCCCCCAACCCACTCATTCTCCATCCCAATGTGAGAATAGTAGTTGACACGTGAATCAGTGTGTGGTAACTATCATAATCCCCTGCTAACAGATGCCACAGTCCTGAGCACACAGTTACCTCACACCACAATACGCACTAACTGCTTTGTGCACTTTAGTTAAAGGGCCCCTTAAGTGCTTAAAAACAGGAGGTCGCCTTGGTTAATTTTGAGGGAATGCATCTATTTTATAAAGACGTAAAAGAGCCTATGTGTCTTTGTAAAATACTGGAGCAAATCCAGTAGCAATAGCGCCTACATTGAAGGTCTGGCCATTGCGCTTGCTTGGGAGTAAGTATAAATCCTCTTATCTGTCTAGGAAAGTGGTGGATCAGCAAGAACAGACTACAAAGCCATTCAGTTAGCTAAGAATCAAAAGTATAAGGGGAGCAGCAGTGCAGGTAAATGTCACAGTGCTTCTAGTGACATGACGCAATGCACGATAGAAACCATTTCTTTTGGGTTGAGTAACCAGGAGCGCTGATTGGAAGGGTTCCACTAATCTGCCTGAGGATGCAATGGGTCTGGACATTGTAAGATCCCTATTCTTCCATTGGAGTTAGCCAGACAACATGTAAAAGCTGAAATTTCATTACATTCATTTTGGTATTTTACCTAGCCTTATGAAAATGCCTAAGGCAGAATACATAAAATTACACAACATTATTCAAAGTTGTTAAAACACAAGGGGATTGTGAATAATTGCAAGAGGATCTTGAGGAACTGGGAGACTGGGCGCCTAAATAGCAGATGAAATTTAATGTGGACACGGGCAGAGTTATGCACCTAGGAAAGAACAACCCAAACTGTGGTTACGCAATGCAAGGTTCCACATTATTAACCACCACCCAGGAAAAAGATTTAGACTTCATCGTGGATAACATGTTAAAACCCTCCGCCCAGTGTGCAGCAGTGGCCAAGAGAGCAAATAGAATGCTAGGTATGATAAGGAAAGGAATGGAAAATAAAACAAAGGGTATTATAATGCCTCTGTATCGATCCATGGTGCGACTGTCGCCATATCTTATCATATCTTATTTATTTATTTATTTGTTTGTTTAACGTTTTTATATACTGCCTTTCTACAATTCAAGGCGGTTTACATAGAACTCAGCATAACAGTGTAGTACATAGAACAATAATTTGTAGAAGAAAACTTATCTATAGTTAACAAGTAAAGGTATAGTGCCAGAAAGGCAACTATGTACAATTCGTAAGAATAAGGGGGGGAGGGTAAGGGGGTAAAAAGGAGGCGGGGGCAGGAGTGCATATGTAGGAAATTTTATAGGAGTGGATTAAGTGGGAGAGTGAAACAAGTTACACTGGATCTGAGTTGTCATGGGGGATGGAACCAAAATATTCTTGGAAAAGGAGAGTTTTTAGGTTTTTTTCAGAACTCTGTGTGGTCGGAGCAACCTCATTAGTCAGGTGGCAAGGCATTCCATTCTGAGGGGATGTAGAGGGAGAAGACCCGATTACAAGTAGCTTGTTTGTTCCATAGTTTTTGTGAAGGGATGTGGAGAAGGTTAGCAGAGTTTGTCCTACGCGATCTGGAGCTAGTAGGCTTGGAGAGGAGGGGGCAGAGATTTAAAAAGGATATAACAGAATTAGAAAAGGTACAGAGAGGAGCCACCAAAATGGTAAAGGGGATGGAAGGATGCCCCTATGAGGAGAGGCTTAACAGGATAGGGCTCTTCAACTTGAAATGAGACGGCTGAGGGGAGATAAGATAGAGGTCTATAAATTAATGAGTGGAGTGGAATGGGTAAATGTAGATTGGTTGTTTACTCCATCAGCAAAGTAGAAAGATAAGGGGACACGCAATGAAGCTACAATGTAACCCATTTAAGACTAATAAGAAGAGAAAATATTATTTCACTTAATGCATAATCAAACTCTGGAATTTGTTACTGGAGGAAGAAGTAAAAGTTATTAACTTGTAGTGTAGCTGAGTTTAAAAAAGGTTTGCACAGGTTCCTGGAGAAAAGGTCCATAAACCATTATTAAAGAAAACCTGGGAAATCCACTGCTTGCCCTGGGAGAAGTACTGTGGAACCTGTGTGCCTCTTTGGGAACCTTCCAGGTACTTGTGACCTGGATTGGCCACTTTTGGAAACAAGATACTGGGCTTAATGGACCTTGGTCTGACCCAGTATGGCTTTTCCTGTGTTCTTATGCCCATGATTAGAATATGCAAATATGTGCATAGATTAATGTATTTTATAATCAACATGCATACTTCACAACCCCTCCTGCATGCCTCCCAAACTGTGTTCCCGGCAATGCCTGCAGTGAAAGTACTGAATGTAGCATGTATACTTCTATGCCTGCCTTAATCTTATAAAAGCCATTTCATGTGTTTATATCGCCACATGCACATTAAAATAAAGGTATAAAATTACCCTCTCAGTGTGTAAATGGTGGTCATCGGAATTAAAACCCCTGGAGATCTTCACACTTTTCTTTCTCAGATCTGGAAAGTAGGGTTTCATTTTGTGCTCTTAGTTCCAGTCCCAAGAAGCAGTAGAACATAGAGTAACAGTCGCAAGATGGATAGCACAAATTGTTTTTATGATAAGAGAAGACCCCTAAATGTGTGTGGCTAAAGTGCTTATAGACAGAGCCGGCACATCCACTAGGCAAAGTAGATGGTCGCCTAGAACGGCAAGCCCGGTGGGCGAAATTGGTCTCCTCTCTCAGCAAAGCTGTACTTCAGCACCTCCCAGCCGCCATGCCACCCCCCATCTTCTTCCCTGGGGAGAAAGGGTGGCATGGCGATCTCTCCTCTGCCTCTGGTTTTAAAGTGCCCATGATGGCACATTCACGGCCTGCCACTCCTGGCCCCTCCAACAGGAAGTTGCATCAGAGGAGAGCAGGAGCAGCAAGCCATGAGCACGTCATCGTAGACAGTTTAAAGCCTGAAGCTGCAAAGGGATTACCGTACCGCCTCCCTGCTCCAGGCAAGAAGATGGATGCCGGGAGGGGGGTGGCATGGCAGGCTGGGCAGCACCACAATTCTCAGGGGGCAGCATGGAGGGTCTGCCCAGGGAAGCAGAAACCCTCAGGCCAGCCCTGCTTATAGACCTCTACCAAGCCATATCTTGCTAATCACTCTGAAGAAAATAAGTACGTCTTCTGGTAATGAACCTGTTCTTCCTGCTCTGACTCTTGCCTGTCCCTGGACCTCATTTCTGACTCTTGTTCTGTATTTGTTCTACACTCATTGCTTTAACTGCCTCCTCTTCCTCCTGCCTACTGTCTGGAGTCTACCCATCCAGCAGGGAGCAACATGGGCCAGTTCTTCAAGTCCCAGCAGCCTCTGAGTCCTAGGGGGCTCAACCTGAAGGAAAAGGGACTGTCACAAGTGAATATGCACTCCCTAGGTCCTAGGTCATTAGCGTTCTCCAAGTGGGCCCAGTCATGACATCTGCAAAACATGACGTCTTGTAAAATTCTGTATTTAAATATATATATGTAAATAAGCATGCCAAAATGGTGCATTGTTATATACAAAGCACCTAAGGGGCATAGTGTGGATTTAACAGGAGTGGAGTTGTGTTGTATGCACATATTTTATAAAGTAAGCATGTACACGCATAGAGAACATGCACATGTACCTTCTTTGGAGCAGATTCAAGTTTGCACAGAAGGATTTGTACATGACTGGGCTGATTTTAAGTGGCTAGTTTATAAAGGCACATAGGCGCTTACGTCACTTATCTTTTGAAACTTTTAGATAGCTACCCATTATAAAATTATCTCCCACGTGTCCAAATAGCATGGTTAGAGTTAAATAGTGCCTATGTCACTGAATATTGACCTGGAGGTGGTTAGCACTGGCATATAGAGGCAGGTGAGGAGATTTGCTCTGTCTCCACCTACTAGAATCTGGACTTCTTTGGCATGGATGAAGAGGAGGGTCCATTTCAAACAGCTTCTGAGCAGACTAAATAACAGGTTGATTTCAGCCAATTGCCTTTTGGCAAAACTCTCAGCTGAGCCTAACTACTGTAATAGGCTTGCACCTGAAAATTCTACTCTATTTGGCCAATTAAAATGTACATAGTAACATAGTATATGACGGCAGACAAATACCAGCATGGTCCATCTAGTCTGCCCAGCAAGGTGGCAAGAGTAGGTGCACCTGCCGTTCTGTGCAGGTCACCCCTCCCCATGCCTTTGTTTAGAGGTGTACCCATTGCTCTGTAAAGATCTCCCCAATTTGTTGCTCTCTAGTTTTACAGCTTCCCCATCTTTGAAAAAGGTTTGTTCATTAATACCATTTCAGTATTTAAAGGTTTCTATCATATCTCCCCTGTCCTTCCTCTCCTCAAGCATATACATATTTAGGTCCTCAAGTCTCTTCTCATATGTCTTCTAGCACAGGCTCCAAATCATTTTGGTCACCTTCCTCTGAACTGCTTCTAGTCTTTTTATATCCTTTGTGAGATATGGTCTCCAAAACTGAACACAATATTCCAAGTGAGGCCTCACCAGGAACTTGTACAGTGGCATTAGTACCGCTTCCTTTCTGCTGCTAATTCCTCTCTGTATGCAACTCAGTATCTTTTTGGCTTTGGCCACAACCTTTTCACACTATTTCACCACCTTGAGATCCTCAGAAACAATCACTCTGAGGTCCTTCTCCTGGTCCGTGCACACCAATCTCTAGCCCCCTATCACATACAATTCCCTTGGATTTCTGCTTCCTAAGTGCCTGATACTGCACTTCTTCACATTAAATCTTAACTGCCAAGCATTAGACCATTCTTCCAGCTTTTGTAGATCTTTCCTCATATTACGCACTCCTCCAGGGACATCCACTGTGTTGCAAATTTTTGTGTCATCTGCAAAAAGACTTTTCCATTCAGTCCTTCCGCAATATCACTCACAAATATATTGAACAGTACCGGTCCCAGGACCAAACCCTAGGGCACACCACTAATCACCTTCCTTTTATCCGAGTGAATTCCATTTTCCATCACCTTCAGTCTCCTATGAGGAACAGTATCAAAAGTTTTGCTGAAATCTAGGTAGATCACATCCATCACATGCCCTTGATCTAGATCTAGGGCACTCAACTAGAACTGCCTGAATTTAACCAGCAAAGTACTGAAGAATGTTGCTGGCCAGCTAAGCCTTCTTCAGAAGCTTCCTGTAGTCACATCCCAGAGTCACGGTATTTAAAAAATGACTTGTGGTGAGCAGCTCAGCTGGAGGTGCAGGAAGCTCACTAGTGGATGTCAGTGTGGACTCCGGTATCGCTGCGATTACAAGCGTTTTGTTGGCACAATCTGTGCTTCAGCGCCTGGTAGCAGTCACCTTAGACTCCCTCTGGGAAGGTCTCCAAGCCTTGGAACAATCTTTTATTCTGCAATTTGGAGTTATACAGAGCACTTTAACTCCAGTTCTTCAAATCGTTGATCTTCAAAAGAAGGAAGTTGCTTTAATATCCACTAAGGTGGCCCAGTTAGAGGGAAAAATGGAGGGAGTAACATCCATGTCAGGTACTGTCTCCAATCATTTAATTGCTATCCATGGAAAGATTGAGATGCTGGAAAATTATGTCCGAAAAAGGAATTTGCGCTTGCTGAATTTCCCTCGGGTGCCTTCTTTATCGCCTAAGGAGTTGTTTAACTCTTATGCTACCTCAGTGTTAAAGTTTCCTGCTGAGTCTGTTCCTCCTTTGGCCAGAATTTATTATCTGCCTGTTGCCAAGCGCAAGCACCATGGAGTTTCTTCACCTGTGCATTCACCGCCGATGGATTCTTTGGATTTAACTGGTTTCTTGGAAACAACTGACCCCGGGTTTATCCCATGGGATACCTTACTTCTTACTGTGGCTCTGGAACCAGATTGTGATTTGTTACTGAGAATGTATTTCAAGGCTAGAAATGAGACGTTCATGGGAGGGACAATAAGGATGTTCCCGGACATATCTAAACCTACCCAGAAGCGTAGAAAGCAATTTCTTTTGTTAAAACCTCAGGTTTTATCTCTGGGTGGTTTGTTTTTCTTGTGCTATCCTTGTAGGTGTTTAATTAAATATCAGGGAGTCAGTTATACATTGCCTACACATTTAAATCAATTTGCTACAAGTAAGAGTATTCCTCTGCCTAGCAGTTGATCTGCTCTCATTCCCTCCCCCCCTTGGTTAGGGGGGTGCAGAGGTGGGTTTGTGTGTTAGTTTATTCACACCAGAGTTGTGTCTATTGCCTTTGACTTTTTCTTTCTTTTTGGATTGTGTCTTGCTCTCTCCATTAATTGTGGGCTAGTGAATCTTTGGGGTATGTTTACTAAACTGCGGTAATGTTACAAACCACGCGTTAGGTAACGTTAACGATCGTTAGGTAACGTTAACGCGCGGTATGTAACGTTAACGTGTGTTAATGTTACCTAAGGATTGTTAACGTTCCCGGCCATGGTAAACACCGCAGATGGTTGAGAGAGGGCGGAGAGAAGGGGTCAATGGGCGGGGAGTGGGTGGGGAGAGGCTCCCTGCACACTAACGCGCTGAACTGAAGGGCTGAATCCTACCGCGAATGAAAACCTGCCGTTAGATGCACATTTGCAGGAGAGAGAAACCATTTCAGTATCAGCAATGTACAGCATAGGCAGGGAGCCCAAGAAAAGTGATAGTAGTGCTCCATTTTCAGCAACAGCATAGTGCTCAAGTATGAAAGGCCACTATGGCGATGGTGCAAATGGTGCATAGGGGGACATGCAGTGGGGGCAGCTGGGGCACAGGGTGGACTAGGCAGGTGTCTAGGTGGCACATAGGAACATAGAAACTGGAAATCAGCATGACAGCAGCTGACAAAGGCCAAACACAATCCACCACAAACTGTGGATAGCAGGAAGAATATACTTTATTAGACAGATCCAGCCATTGGCCCAACACAGGCCGTGTTTCATGAAGCCTTCCTCAGGGGCTAAAATGGCTAAAGGGGACAGTTAAAAACAACCAATAATATAAATTATAAACAATAAATAATAATAAACATGAAATGATAAAATTATTTGCTACTATAATTAAAACAATAAAAACAAATAAAAGAAGGACCCAAAACGAATGAACCAGGCATCTATACATATAAACATACAATGTACTTGTATAAATATATAAATAAAGCCAAATAAAGTACAATCAAATAATCCACATAATGTAAAAATAAATAAAATCATAATATATAAAATATAAAGAATATGATACACAAGAATACATAATAAATGAAGGAGCATATGATAAAATCATTATAAATTATCATAATAAGAATGCTACTAAGGGTGTGACAAAACGAGAAGTGATCCCAATAGTATACCAATTATAAAATAACATGGGATAGCAGAAAGAATAAGGGCATACCAGAGGATTATGAAATAAATTAAGACATGCCTGTATTTGTTCTACACTATGGGGTTTGTTTACTAAACCGTCTTAACGTGCACTCGGCGATAGTGTGCAGGCTGCCATAAAAGGAGTGGGCGTGTCGGTCTTAAAGTAGCAAAATGGGATTATCGCGCACTAATATGCGCTGCGCACATTATCGGGCGAGATGCCGCTAAGCACTTAACGGACGGTAATCTTAAGTAGGCGCGTAGACATGCAAACACAGAAACAGAGGTGTAGCACAATGGTTAATGCACTGACTGATGGTACAGGGGTCATGAGTTTGATCCCCCAGTGTACCTAATCAATGAGACTGGCCGAGGCAGCAGTGTTTACATGTAAGTATTGATTTTTGAGGCATTTTATTTGTAGTTTAATTAGTGCTGCCAGCAAACACACTCTCATGTGCCATAATCTTAGGTGCCGCATAAGGCACCCTATAATGCACTCCATAGGGCACATTATAAAGTGCACTGTCCGCCAAGGCACCCTATAATGTCCCCTATAGGGCACCCTATAAGGCGCTTTAGAGGATACCTGATAAGGCACCTTATAAGGCGCTTTATAGGGCGCCCTATAAGGTGTCTTATAAGGCGCTTTATAGGGCACCTTATGGGGCGCCTTATGGTTACAGTACACTGAGGGTGTTTCTGCTGGCAGCACTAATATACATTAAAAATAGACAATGCCTTAGACAGCCTTATCAAATAAGCCCACCATGGCTTTGAACACATGACCTCTGGCCCCACAAGCAGTGAAGTAACCAGTGGGCTACAGCTGCTAACAAGCCCCAGGCTGGCTGCAGAAGGACTGCATGTCACCACACAAACTGTCTGCTACGGTTACCAGGATAGGGTTAACCCACCCGTACCCATGATGCACTGCACATGCAAATCAGCAGTCTACAGATGGGCACAAGATGGGGTATGCACCCCCACAGCACATCGGCCTGGTAGGGGGAACTGACCATGTGTGGTACTTGCACAAAGTAGCTACAGACCGTCACATTGTGTGGGTACTGTGCTCACCCTGAGGGTGAGGTGGGGCACCCAGCACCAGGTCCACAGCACCTTTCATAACTGAAATATGCCATGCTGCAGATCCCCATCAGTGCTGCTGTGTGTGATAGGTAGTTCCTGTAGACACACCTAGGATGCATCTGTATCCTTCTGTATTTCTCAGTCATGTCTAGCCCTCATTAGTGTGCAGGGAGCCTCTCCCCTCCCACTCTCCACCCATTGACCCCTTCTCTCCGCCCCTGGGGAGCCTTCCTCCGCCTTCAGCACTCGTTTGCGCCGCTGCGCGCGTTATCGTGCACTAAGGTACCTGTGCACCCGATAAAGTGTGTCGCAGGGCACCCTCTGTAGAGGGGTAGTAGACCCGGGAGGGGCCCGGACACAAGAAAGGTTAAGGTTGAGGTTGGCCTATGCTGCAAGGGTCAAGGGTGGTTATTCCTTGTGGCTTCCTTGTAACCAACGCTCAAAGAACGAATGCACAGAGTGGAGGGAAAGTTAAAGGATTTATTTCCCTTTCTTGCACAAAACGGTTCAAAAGGATTGGCTATGGTAACAACTGAAATGTCCTTACTTCAGGATGTAGAAAAAATAAAAGCAAGCAATAAAGTAAAGGCTGTTATCTTCACAGAACATTGGTACAAAAACAATAAACTTCCTTCACTTAGTTATCTGATACATTGGGGATATATTCAACACTCCCCGAGGCACAATATGTACAATCCATTGCATTATCTGATTCTTCCCCCTCTGATCCTACTTGCATGGACTCAACCTCAGAAGCCTCTGAATCTGTAGCATCAGGGTAAACGTAATCGGGTTTCTTATATACTTGTTGCACTATGTCCCAATGCCTAGCATTTAGCTTTGGGCATCGGTCTCCAGGAGTTTTGCAGTACAACGGTCCCTCTGATTAGAGGTTCAAAAGCAGATTCATAAAAAGATTTCCCACTCAAACTTCTCTTCTTAGACAAACTTCTTTCATAATCTTGCTTACAAGAATGTTTAGGGTAACAGTAATCCTCTTCCCACTGTCTTCCCCATACTTTAGGCTTCTGAAGGTAATTATCAGTATATAAGAGTTTTACCTTTGAGGCTTCTCTTCCTTCTTTCTAGTAAGGCTTGAGGCCTACCTTGGTTTGGCTTCAGCGCAGCAGTGCTCAGGCTCTTCTGTGGTCTTTCCTTAGACTTCAGACCATAGTGGTAAGGATGTTTTCTTTCCTCCAAACAAACATTTCCCACCTCTGAAAATGGACGAACCTCTTTATTCCACGGTTGCTGTGAGGACCTTCTGCCAGGTACTCCCTTGCGGTCCCAGTACTTCTCTTGGCTTTTTCTCTGTTCCTTATTCCACTCCAACTCTGGTTGAAGCTCCTGCTTTGCTTCCTGCTCAGGACTCTGCTTCTTTCTGCTCTTGCCAGTGCTTTGGCCTTCCTCTTTGCCTTCTGTACTCTGGCTCTGGCTGCTGCTTCTGCTTTGGCTTCTGCTTTGGTCCTTCTCCTCCTTCCTCTCCAAGTCAGACCTGCCTCTGTTCAAAAAGAAGCTGTCTGGGCTTGCGTCCCGCCCAGAGGGGCGTGGTTTCTCGGTCTCTCTCTCGACTCTCCTGCTCCCTATAGATGGATCCTCCCAATATTGCAGGTTGTGCTTGCCTTTTTCTGGTTTTAAAACTTTTTCTCTCTCTTCAAGAGGTTCCGCTGCATCACAAGTGCCATTATTGCGCAATGAGGTACTTTATCACGTGATAATGTCGCAGAGCGCACATTAAGACGGTTTAGTAAACATACCCCTATATCTTGATAAGCTAAACAAAAGGGAAGAAAGACAAAAGCTGTAAGAAAGAATCAGAGGGAACCCAACCAAAACATGTAATGTGTAATTACACAAACTCCAAAGCGACACTTAAAATAAATGATATTTAAGTGATCCAAATTCAAAAAGGATAAAAAATGATATTCGAAAGAAATGGCAAAAAATATAATAAAAAAATGTTATTAAAGGCTTATCAGAGACAGCTGCTCCTAAAATGTGTCAAAGAATCAAACTGTACACGTCTGGAATACAAGAATCTCTAAACCAAACATATGAATTGCAACGAATACAGACCGTAAAAATGATAAATAAATAAATAGGAATCATATCAATAAAATGTAATATACATACATATATATAAAAATAGTAAAATAGTGGATACAATTAAACCTAAAACCCTCACGTGAAAATATACGTTGCCAAGAGGACCCGTATGTAAACCGGGGACTAAACTCAAGAAAATAAACTATCTGAAGTTGCAAAAGAATGCAAGAGAAAGGTGTTTATATGACTATAAAGATATTTACGAATATGCCATAATACGTGTTTACATACGGGTCCTTTTGGCAACGTATATTTTCACGTGAGGGTTAACCCACCCGTACCCATCTTGCACTGCACATGCAAATCAGCAGTCTACAGATGGGCACAAGATGGGGTATGCACCTCCACAGCACCTCGGCCACAGCGTTAGTGTGCGGGGAGCCTCTCCTCTCCCACTCTCCACCCATTTAGTAAATAAATAAAATGAAAAAATGTATCCCTTCTCTCCGCCCCTGGGGAGCCTTCCTCCGCCCTCTGGGAGCCTTTCCCCGCCTTCAGCACGCGTTTGCGCCGCTGCACGCGTTATCGCGCGATAAGGTACCTGTGTGCCTTATAAAGCGCCATTATCACGCGATAAGGTACCTTATTGCGTGATAATGTCACAGAGCGCACATTAAGACGGTTTAGTAAACATACCCCTAAGACCGAAACGCCCACTCCTTTTATGGTATTCTGCACACTATCGCCGGGCGCACGTTAAGACGGTTTAGTAAACATACCCCATAATCCTCTGGTATGCCTTATTCTTTCTGCAATCCCATATTATTTTATAATTGATATACTATTGGGATCACTTCTCGTTCTGTCATACCATTAGTAGCATTCTTATTATGATAATTTATAATGATTTTATCATATGCTCCTTCATTTATTATGTATTCTGATATATTATATTCTTTATATTTTACATATTATCATTTTATTTATTTTTACATTATGTGGATTATTTGATTGTACTGTATTTGGCTTTATTTATATATTTATACAAGTACATTGTATGTTTATATGTATAGATGCCTGGTTCATTCGTTTTGGGTCCTTCTTTTATTTGTTTTTATTGTTTTATTTATAGTAGCAAATAATTTTATCATTTCATGTTTATTATTATTTATTGTTTATAATTTATATTATTGGTTGTTTTTAACTGTCCCCTTTAGCCATTTTAGCCCCTGAGGAAGGCTTCATGAAACACGGCCTGTGTTGGGCCAATGGCTGGATCTGTCTAATAAAGTATATTCTTCCTGCTATCCACGGTTTGTATTGGGTTTCGTTTGGAGCACGTGGATTAAGTGCTTGCTTGTTGGGCGCCAAACACAATCCACTTACATCTACCTGGTCCACCCGAGCTAACAGTTGCCAGGGCACTGACCTAACATCCCCCCAGCCAACCCTCCCCCAAGTGAGAGGGACAGACTATTGGTAGGCGGTGATGGGGGGGATGTGAGGATGTCCTTGTATGCCCCCTGCCCCAGACCCCGCTCCCTAGGTGACCACCTATCCACACAATGGATGGCATGGGACTGCACACTACCAGCACCGACAGTATATGGTCATGTCAGCATGGCAGGGGGGGGGGGGGTGTGCCCGTGCTGGAGGAGGCACCTGCCTGCAGTGGACCTAGGCCATGCCCTGTACCAGTACGTGGTGTGCAGTGCAACATAAAAGATCTGGCTGAGGAAAAGTACAGGTAGCCCCAGGTACTACCATGCGTCTGTGGCAACAGTGTAGTGCAGTACACCCAGCCAGTGTGTCCAGAAGCAGAGGGTTACAGGTTCAAGACCCAGCTGTGGTCCCTGCAGAGCATGTCGCTACATTTTACTCTACAATGCAGATACAGCAGCAACATGTGCAAACCCCAAAGCATCAGCGAACAGGGGTACAAACACCCACTCACACAGGCTCCACAATCCAAAGATGCATGGAGAGTCAGGCTGTTGGCCCCAGCATTGAGCTGCAGTTATCACCAGAGCACTACTACTACCTCCTGCACAGTTTAGCAATGTTGGCACTGTGATCAGGACCAGTGTGGCAGGCAGGCTTGCCAGCCACCCCTATCTTTGCACAAAACAATGCTGCAATAGGAGTGTGTGTGTTAGGGTGAGGACAGTGATAGTCTCAATGTCCCCATTTGGTAGGGTCTTTTGCATATCTGGTGTCTGCCCCACCCCCTTGCGTAGGGCAACTGTTTCCTCCCTGAGTCAAACGTAGCCCTCACAAGGGTTCTTCTTAGCAAAGAAAACATAGTCAATATGTAAACTAAGTAGGCAGTATGAAAATTAAGTTTTCCCAGCATCCTCCAATTCACCAGCAAATATACACTTCAAGTCCCAAACCCCCCCCCCCCCCCTTAAACTCCCTGGTTCAATCGGGATGCATCCCAGGTGTTCAACTATCTGGACAACCCACCACCTTCCACGTAGCTTCCTGTTGTTACATCCACCCCAAGTTTGGCGGGCTATCAACTCATAAAACTTACATAGGTGTTGCATCTGTTGGTTGTTGTTCTTCAGCCCCCAGTTTCATCTTTTTCTCCTTGGGGTCTGGGGCATGTCCTTGAATTCCTTCTCAACCCCAGAGTAGTCAGGGACTTCCTGAACTGATAAAAGGAGGTTAGACCCTACCCTAGATTCTTTCCTAGGGCCTAAGGCAAAAGGAACTGTGGAGATGGACCTCCCTGCAGGAGGAGGAGAATTGGGGGGGGGGGAGCACTGAAAGGCTAGTACTTGAACGCTGATTGTGTTTGGAGGGCTACAGGTATGACTTGAATAGAACCTGTAATGTGGATCTGAAGAGAGATGGTGCAAGACTTGCCCTAAGAGGGAATGATAGGAGGTTATTCCAGAACTTAAGTAAGCCCTTTGAATATGCAGCATGGATGCTTTTTTTTTTTAGGAAAGCCATCTATAACTGTGTTCTAAAGCCCTGTACTAGCACAGGGATTTTAGAATGTGGGCTGGAAGGAGCAGAACGGAGGCACAGCCAGCATCAGAGAAGTATAAAGCGCATTCAGGAGAGGCCAGTGAACATCTTCAGTACTTCCTACAGACATCTGTGTTATTCCTGCAGAAACATGGAATAATGGCAGAACTTAGAAAAATTTCTGCTCTGCTCAAAGCGTCCCATATTGAAGAACGGTTGTGACAAGTATGTTTTGAATGCTGTGTCTGCAGTCTGGACGTGTAAAGAAAAGAAAGCAGAGGTGAAGGAAGGTAGTAAGGTATAGAAACAATATTAAACACCTCTATAGAAACATTGAACTTGGCAAGTGTGTTTATTCTGGCTATCTGACATTTGCTGTTTGTGCCAATGGAGCTATTCTAAGGTTCCCTAACATGTCTTATGTTCTGGAAAATGGGACTATTGATGTAGTGCTAGTATGTGACTGAGCATGGAAAAGATTCTCATTCAAGTGAGAAAAACAGATCTGATTTGCAGAACTGGGACACCATGCTCTTATGTTATATGAGCCGTTGTTTATAGGTGTAGGGAATCATTTTTGTCAGAAGTATGTTTAATGTGAGAGTGTGTTTGTGTGTGGTGGGAGGGTTGCGCGGGAGGATCTGAGTGCTCTGCCACAGTTCAGGAGGGACATGAATGCCCGGCCAGTACCTGGATCGTAGGGATGACCACTGCGTCACCAGGTGCCAGTGTGCTGTGGTCAGAAAACTCAGCAAAGATTCTCTCTAGCAAAATGTGAAAAGATATCCCTGTCAGGAATAAGGGACCAATAAAACAAAATGCCAAATAAGGGGACGAAACATCAACTTGCCCTAGAGTAAAGTGCTCCCTTCTTTTAGGTATCAGCTGTGAGATATGTAGTTTATGCGTAAAAGGAGGGAGCACTTTACTCTAGGGCAAGTTGATGTTTTGCCCTAGTTTTGGTGTTTATTTTACTGGTCCCTCATTCTTGACAGGGATATGTTTTCACATTTTGCTATAGAGACCCTTGGTTTATTTCTACTGGTCCATAATTAGCATTGTACAGACTGTTTTCAGAGATGCCCAATGCACGCTTAACCGAGGAGTTCTTCTACTGCCGTGTCTGCTCTGATGGCCGCGATGTCAGGACAAACAGATCACATTAGACTTGCTGTTATTATATCACTGCCTGCACACAGCTTACTTTGCAGTGTTCTGGGCATCCAAGAGACTAGTGTGTTTAGTCTTGTTGGCATCCGCATTTAAGTATGATCAGCTTTCATGTATTATTTGCATGAACACTGTCAGTGAGAGGCGCAGCTTAGGGGATGCATGTTTTAACGGGGGGAGGTGGAGGCGGACGGCATCGTAGACATTCATCTTTTCAGAATATTGCAAGGATGGGGATGTCCAACCTGTTTAATATGTCTGTGTCTCCAATTCTGGACACGTGGTTGCATCCATACCAGAATCAGGTTTAAAACGTCCTCGTCTCCAATTTGGACGTGCTCATGGCCTGGATGTTAATGTTATGGAATCCGCCTCTATCTGGATATTGCCACTGAATATCTAGGGTGGATATTTAGCAGCGGCGGCTGACACGGTTTCAGCCACTAGTCATTGCCCCTGAAATTTAAACTTGGATAGTCAATGCAGGGGTCATCTCCAGCCACTAGCCTTGAATATCCGTGTTGGCCGGATAGCAAAGAAGCTAACCAGACAGTGGCGATATTCAACCACTGTCTTCTGTGGTGGAAGTTAGGCCAGCCCTTATGTGCCTCCCTTTCACCGCTGTGCATTAACTGGGCAGCTGCTCAATACCACTGCTGCTCGGTTATCACCCGATGCTGCCCCTGGAATGCCAGCTAGCCTCGGGGCGTACAGAGGTGGCACCAGCAGCCCTACCCATGTTAGTGCCACTGAATATCATGGTCAACACAATTAATGCCATTAGCAGGTCTGCTATTGGTGTTAAATGCTTTGAATATTCCACCTCCCCCCCCCCCCCCAATTTTATTAAACTCTACAACTGACATTTTTAAAAAAACACTGCGACTTTAAATATTGTACTGGGTATTCTTATGCACAGCCCGTTAATGTCTAGTAATTGTTGTTTTTGTTTATTATCTGATTGTTTATTTATTAGGTGTGTTCTAAGTAAGAAGCATTGAACTGGAGATATTATGACACATAAGAAAATGAGAAATGTAAAGAAACTAGAGGAAAAAAAACATGTTGCTTTAAAAAAATTATGTTAGCGTAATAACAGACTAGAAGATTTGAGCCTGTCCTATTGATGATGTTATTTTCAGTCCTTTCATATTCATTGTACTGAGTTACACCTACAGGACTGTACTATCTAAATGACAATTAAAATAAGTTTGTCAACATTTCTATCCAGCAAAAACCCCGTTCTTCAGTCTGTTTGCAGGTGGCAGGAGGCAATCTATGTTGTCACATCACGAACGATGGAAAATTAAAATACCTTTGATCATTTTCAGAGACGGAGGGCTAAAGTTTTCATTTGCAACGCTCAATTATTTAGAGAATAGTTTAAAAAAAAGAGTTCCAGGAATATTTTTCTTGCTACAAAAAAAAAAAACAGTAATGGAAAGAAAAAAAGAATAATCTTGATAAGAAAACTGTATCATATAGCCACATTGCCATCTACTGACAATTATCGATAAGGAATTTCACCTTTAATTAATAAGATACCTCTGTGCATACAAGTGTGGATGGCAAATGACTTATTCTTTTACAACCAGCTGCTGCCTCATATACAGTAGTGGTCAACATTATCGGCACCCTTGCAGTTCAACCCCTTAATGTCCAATATCTCATAAAAAGAATTGGTCAGTGAAATGGCTTTGGACTATAAATGTACACATATTTGACACATAAAAATAAAACAAGACCAATTAAAAAAGGAAATAGTAGGAAATACTATAAAAACTGGGACATTGCCAGGACATGATTATTGACACCCTTATAAACAATTCAAATCTGTTTTAACAGAAAAATTACATTCCTACTGCAGTAAAATGGCTACATTCACTCCCTGATCCAATTTCACAATGGTGAAGACAAGAGAGCTGCCTGAGACTCTCAGAAAAGTCATTATCACCAAACATCAAATTTTAAAGGGGTACAAGGCCATCTCCAAAGACTTTGGGATGCCTGTGTCTACAGTTTTCAATGTTACTATGATATTTTCTACTCATGAAACCGTCAAGAACCTTCCAGGATGTGGTGGGAAGAGGAAAATTAATCCAAGAGGTCTTTGAAGGTTAGGGTAAACTGTTGGAAAGACACCACATACAGCATCTAAAGATCTTAAGGCTGACCTTGAGCAATTTGGAGTGGTGGTTTCAACCTGCACCATATGCTGCGCACTAAAACAAAGAAGGACTTCATGGGCGAAGGCCAAGGAGGACCACACTGCTCAAAGTCAGACATAAAAAGGTACGCCTGATCTTTACCCACACTCACCTTGAGAAACCACAATCCTTCTGGAAAGATGTTCTGTGGACAAATGAATCCAAGCTTGAGCTCTTTGGCAATGCAGACCAGCAATATAGTTACAGACAAAGAAATGAAGCTTATAAGGAAAAAGAAAACACCTTTCCTACAGTTAAATATGGTGGAGGTTCCATAATGTTGTGGGGCTGTTTTGCTGCATCAGGAACTGGAGGCCTGGAATGTATTAAAGGAATCATGAAGTCAGAGGACTACCAAGATATTTTGGAGCAAAATGTGCTACCTAGTGTCAGAAAGCTAGGTCTGGGTCAAAAGTCATGGATCCTTCAGGACAACAATGACCCAAAACATACATCCAAAAGTACAAAAGAATAGTAAAAAAGGAACAAACTGTTTTAAACTGGCCAGCCATGAGTTTTGCTCTCTATCTAATCAAGAACCTTTGGAAAAAACTGAAATCAGCCATTGGCAAGAGGAATCCTGGAAACATTCATGAGCTGGAGCAAATCACAGTTGAAGAGTGGGAGAAACTTCCAGCTGACAGATATACGAAACCTATACATGGCTACAAGAAATGTTTGGAGGCTGTCATCGCTGCTGAGGGTTCTGCAACCATGTATTTATGAAGGGTGCCATTAATTCTGTTTAGGTTATATTTTGTTTTATTTTCAGAAATTACTACATCTAAGTTGCACAGACATCTTTTTTTTGTTGTATACTTTTGAACATACTATTAAAATATTATGATGACATACAGTTGGAATATTTCCAATTATTTCTCAAGATATTGTACACAACATTTATTTTATTTATGCAAATCCCACTAGAGGACAGCAACCTTGGGCCGGAAGGACTGGGGTTTCTAGTCCCACAGGTGCTCCTTGTGGTCTTGGGCAAGCCACTTAACCCTCCATAGCCCATGTTCCCAGTAAAATAGTTATCTCCAAGTTATAATGCCCTGTTCAATGTAATTTCAGTTTATTCAATGTAAACCGCCTTGATATCATGAAAGGTGGTATATAAGAAATGTTAAATAATAATAATAATAATATGCAAATTTATTTTATTTTAATTTATTTATTTTATTTATTTACATTCTCTTATATACCGCGCTATTCTGCATCAGTGCGGTTTACATTGAACAAACTGAAATTACATTGAACAGGGCAGTAAACCCCATTCCCCGACTGTCCACTATTATATCCATTTATTTAGTGATCTCCCTGCTTGCTTCTTTTCCAGAAAAGCAACTTGACAGTAGCATTTTAATGAATTTGCACTGCCCATTATTTGCAACTTGCTAATGAAATTATTATTATTATAATAGCTATATTTATCTCACATCTGTTTAAAGGCAAGCAATGTGTGATTATACAGCCACATCATGCCAGGGAATTAGGCGTTCATATGCAGGTAACAGTGATGGCTCAGATATACTGCTTTTATTATTAGCCTATACTATCAAATCTCCCAATGAAATGCTTGAAAATGACATTTAGGCAAGGTTGTTGATGTTACACTGAGGTCTACATTACGAAAGTCGCCGAGCGGGAATGTTATCCAAACGCCTTAATCATTCTCAGCTTTACCTGGATGGTCAGGTTTATTTGATGAACTGCCTTTTCCACAATGAGACATTAAGGGGCATGTTTACTAAACCGCGGTAATGCAACATCAGTAACGTTAACGCGCGGTAATGTTACCTGTAGCGGTAAATGTCCCAAAGGGTGGGGAGAAGGCGGAGAGTAGGGGGTCAATGGGCGGGGAGTGGGCGGGTAGAAGCCCCTGCTACACTAATGCTGGAACAGTAAAGCCAGGACTTTACTGCCAGTGAAAACCTGTCGGTAAATGCACTTTTGCAGGAGAGAGAGACCATTTCAGTGTCAGCAATGTACAGCACAGACAGGGAGCCCAAGGAAAGCAACCTTGGGCAGGAAGGACTGGGGTTTCTAGTCCCACAGGTGCTCCTTGTGGTCTTGGGCAAGCCACTTAACCCTCCATAGCCCATGTTCCCTGTAAAATAGTTATCTCCAAGTTATAATGCCCTGTTCAATGTAATTTCAGTTTGTTCAATGTAAACCGCACTGATGCAGAATAGCGCAGTATATAAGAGAATGTAAATAAATAAATAAATAAATAGTAGTGCTCCATTTGCAGCAACAGCATAGTACCCAAGTATGAAAGGGCACTATGGTGATGATACAAATGGGGCAAAGGGGACTGCAGGTGGGACATGCAGTGAGGGCAGCTAGGACACAGGGAGGACTAGGCTGTCACCTAGGTGGCACATAAGAACACAGAAACTGGAAAACAGCAAGACAGTGTCTGGCCAAGGGCAAATATGCCCAGTATTCTGTGTTCCACAGTGCCCATCCAGGGGACATGTACCCAGCAGGTACCCCAAATTTCACACAGGAACCACTATGCCTGTAATGGGGCAAGCAGTGCACATCTGGGGACCACTCTAACAAGCGTCTACGGACCTTCCCCAGGATACATCCCAAACTGTTCGTAAACCCAGCTAAACAAACACCCTTTACTACAGCCCCTGGTAAGGCAGTGCAGGGTGCGACCACGCGTTGTCTGAAATATGTATAAACCCAGTAATCCAAATTGGGTATACTGCTCCTGCATTGCATGCCCTAGCCTGTCCACAGTCTGCTGGCATAAAACAATCTACCTACATTTACCTGGTCTACCCTAGCCAATAGTTGCTAGATCACCAACCTGATACCCCCCAGCCGTCTCTCCCCCATGTGGAAGGGACATAATATTGGCAGGCAGTGATGGGGGGATGTATGGATGTCCATGTATGCCTCCCCACCCCGGACCCCTCACCCTAGGCACCCGCCTACCTGCACATTGGATAGCCTGGGACTATGCACTACCAGCACCAACAACATATGGGCATGTCAGCAAGGCAGGGTGGGGGGTGTTGGTGGCAGAGGCACCCACCTGCAGCAGACCAAGGCCAGGCCCTGTTTCTGTGCATGGTGTGTAGTGCAGTGTGGTGTGCAGCGCAGTGTTGAAAGCAAAGGTAACCCCAGGGACTGCTATACTTGTGTGGTGCACTTTCACAGTCAATGTGTGGTGGAGCAGATAATCACAGGTTCAGGTCCCAGCTGTGGATCTTGCAAAGCATGTCCCTACATTTTACCCTACATTGTGGATACAACACCAACATGTGCAATCCCCAAAGCATCGGCCAACAGGGGTACAAACACCCACACACACAGGCTCCACTATCCAAAGCTTCCTGGAGAGTCAGGATGTTGGCTCCGGCACGCGGAGCAGCAGTTATCACCAGAGCACTACTACTAGCTCCTGCACAATTAGCACACCTTAGCAATGCCTGAACTGTGATTGGGATCAGTGTGGCAGGCAGGGTTGCCAGCCATCCCTATCTTTGCACAGTGCTGCAATATGAGTGTGTGTGTGTGTGTGTATATCTATCCATTGTTTTGTGTCTTCTTACTCTTCACTGGGCCTCACAATGCTTACACTGCTTGTAGCATTAGCCTGCAAATGTGCATACTGAGGAGCAAGGTATTGTGGGTATGGCCCGAACAGGGCGGATTAGGCAGGATGCATCTGCATCAGGAGTAGAGCAATGGCTGGGACATTGTAGTGCCCAACCACCACCTGCATGGACAGGGTGGCCACAGCATGTCCTGCTGGGAGGACACTCTCACTCTGACTGAACAGTGACCATGGCACAGCTATGTTCCCACATAGTGCTGTACAGTGCTTTTTTTTTTTAGTGATGTCTGTGTGCTCTCTGTTCTGTAGCTCAATCATAGAAGCAACTGCTTGGTGTTTGAACTGTATGTCCCAACTCTGGGTGCACATAGTTCCTCTGTGAACATGCAATGTGGACTGGCTTGCAAGCTGTCTGCATTTAGCATGTGCATGGCTGGAACACCTGGTGGAGTGCAGTCTGACTATGCCTTCTGCTAGGGAATGTCAGACCTTGGTGGTTAGCAGCTGCATTGTAATACTGGGTATGCACTCTTCTGGGTGGGTCCCAGTCCACCAGGGCTAGATGTGACTGGGGCATACAAATGGACAGAGGGTGACTTTAGATTCCACTGCAGGGAATACTTGCCACACACTGGTATCAATGGGGAACTTCAGCATAGCCCATCTCTATCACCACAGGTACTGCGTACCTGGTGCTGGACACCCATTCTCACCGTCAGGGTGATCACAGAACCTGTGCAGTGGCATAGTTTGTAGCTGCTCTGTGCCAGTATCACTCACTGTCAGTTCTTCTTACCAAGCTGAGGTGCTGGAGGGTGCATTCCCCATTCAGCTATAGACTGCTGTTCTGCATGTGCATTGCATCATGGGTACTGATGGGGCTACCCTATCCTGGCACACACAGAAGACATGTTGTGCGGTGACCTGCAGTCTTTCTGTATCCAGCCATTGCTATGTAGAGTGCAGTGGAGGTGTAGCCCTACTGGTTAATACAAAGACTCTCTACACAGGGGTCATGGGTTCAATTTCTCTTTGTTCTCTTTTATATGCCTGTCCTACTCAAATCATTTTCATGCCTGTAACAGTCATGTCTCTGCAGCTGCCAGCCCATAACAACCTCACTTCAGTTGCCAACCATCCTTCAGCTCATCTATCTGTGTCTGTCAGCTGTGTAGAGTCATGTCTTCTTGTGCAGGCTGCTATCCCATGTCCTGCACTGGTACCCTTTTCTGCATTGCAGCTCTTCGTGCTTGCCTCTCCTGTGCCTGATCTGCGTGGCACCACTACTCCTCTGCCCTCCTATCGCTGCAAATATCCTGCCACCTCTGCCTCCACTGGGGGACACGTATTCTCATCCTCGGCCACCCACTGTCATTGCAGTACTTTACATTGGCAACACCCTGTGCATCGGTACAGCTGCCTCCAACATGTTTGTCCGCTTTACCGGCTGCCACAAAGGATGCCTACAGATATGGCAGGTCCATCGGCTCCCACCTCTCCTTCCTTCCATCACCTGTTCATTGCCTTTCCTTGGTGCTCTATCCAGTGTTAGGGTTACAGCTGTTTTTATGCTTACAGTTCATGCTTGTCAACTCAAAGCACCTTACAGCTCTTAGGGCACCTTACAGCCCTTAGGGCGCCTCAACCTAAGGCGCCTTAAGTTAAGGCACCCTAAGGGCTGTAAGGTGCCCTAACTTAAGGCGCCTTAGCCTAAGGCACCTTAGGTTAAGGCACATTGAAGTCCTTAGGGCGCCTTGACTTAAGCCGCCTTAAATTAAGGTGCCTTAAGTTAGGGCGCCTTACAATTCTTAGGGCGCCTTAAGGCATATTTGTCAGCCTTAATGTGCCTAAGGTGCATGCTTGTCACCTTAACGTGCAATGTCCCGTTAACGTGTGTTAAACAGCCAAGGCACCCTGTTAATGCATTTTAAACATCCCATTGCTCCCTTTACGCCGGAACGCCCCCTACCTGCCCACTGCCTTATATGGCTTCAGGTACCCTAACGCTGCCCTTACCACTGGTAACTTTACCGCGGTTTAGTAAACATACCCCTAAGGCAGCTTACAATACAAAATAAGAATTATCCTTTATACAGGATCTAAGACCCACTCCCCTAAGACATGCAAGGAAATATAGAGACACGTGTGAACTTTGAACAAATTTAAGGGATGAAAGCATGATGAAAGAGCCATCTCTTGAGAGAAGATTCAGATCTGACATAATTCTCCTCCATTCAGACATTTGGAGACAGGGTATAAACCATTATTAAAAAGGGACCCAGGATATCAATGCTTGACCCAATACAAGCATTGTGGAACCTGTGTCTCTTGGGGATACTGCTGGGTACGTATGACCTAGGTTGGCCACTGTTGGAAAAAGGATACTGGGCTTGATGGACCTTGGTCTGACCCAGTATGGCATATCTTATGTTCTTATGTTCCACCAGAGGGGAGTGTGGTAGTGTGGCATTTGATGGGAAGGGTTTAAAAAAAAAAAAAACAGCCCAGAAAGCAGTTCAGGGAAAAGAAAATCTGCTTTTAATTCTGTCCCAGCTCGTTAAACTTCCACAAAGCAAAACCCAGAATAGACAGCAGCTCAGGGAAAATAAAAGCAGCTTTATTTCTGTCCCAGCTTGTTAAACGTATTTGTTTATTTAACTGCACTTATATACCTCTGATCTATAAGTCTAAGCAGTTTACATGTAATAACTTGGCAGAAAGGGCTTACAGGTATCAAAGGAACTTAGAGATTGCATAGGACTATGAACAATGAACAATAAACAAATTAATTGGATAACATTTAAGTGAGATATCAGTCACTTAAGCATGTAGAAGTGCTAGGTGTTCTTGATGGGATGTGAGGGAGGAGGAGGAACTGTGGTGGGATGATACATTGGTGGAAAGTTGGGTATGTTCTTTCAATGGGGAAGAGTTCAAGGAACAAGTAGGTATTTAGGTTTTTCCTGAAGTTTGAGTGATCATTTATGGTGCAGAGAATATCAGGTGTTGAGTTCCATAATGTTGGTGTGAAGAGTGAGTATGTTCACTTAGAAGTGGTGGAATTGTTTTTTCTGTTTGAAGAAGGTATATGGAGCTGGTTCTCTTGGCCCTTTCTCCAGCCCCAGTTAAAGTTCCAACCTCAGAATTTCTTTGCACAGCTTCCCTTGGAAGAACTCCTGGCTCCACGGGTCTCTCTTTCCCTCCTATAGCCTACTGGGTTCTTAGCCTCTCCCTGTGAGCCATACCCTCCCAGCCCCGAATTCTGGGCTGCAGACTCTCTTAAAGGTGACTGTAGCTACTCCTTTTGGAGAAGGATGGGTAACATTCTATAGACCCCATCACATAGAGCTCCAATTCCCCACTGGATCAGCTTCATCCCCTCTTCCCCCTCTTCAATACCAACCTTTCCCCTCAATCTCTACTACTCTTTCATCCTTTTCTAATATCTCCGAAGAGGAAACCTCTCATCTTCTCTCCTCTAAACTCACTACCTGTTCCTCTGATCCTATCCACACCCGTCTCCTTAACTCCATCTTCTCCTCTATCATCCTTTCCATCCTCATATTCTCAACCTATAAGTCTCCACTGAAACTATCCCTGCAGCCTTCAAGCATGCTTTGATCATACCTCTCTTCAAGAAATCTTCACTCGACCCTACTAGTCCTTCGAATTATCGACCCATCTCCCTTTTTCCCTTCATTTCCAAACTTCTTGAATGTACAGTTCCCCACCATTGCTTTGAATTTCCCTGTTTATTGTTTATTGTTTATAATCACTTGATATACCGCCTCCCATTACATCGAGGCGGTTTACAATAAAACTATAAAATACATAAAATGGTTAAAAAAAAAAGGAAAATAACAATACTTTAAAAAATACTCTTTTTCCTTAAAAAGGATAGGAGAAAAAGAAGGCCAGGATAGAGAAGAAAGATTGCAAATAGGAGCAAATCAGAGGGGAAGCAGAAATCACTGGAGAAGGTTAAAAGCAGTAGAGAAAAAATGTGTTTTAAGACGGGAGAGGAAAGTAGGCATGGACTGTTCTAAATGGAGGTCAGTGGGGAGGGAATTCCAAAGAGCCGGACCAATGTAAAAAGGCTGATTGCCGGGTAGAGTGAAGGTGAGCTTGAGAGGGAGAGGGGAGGTGCAAGCGATTAATTGTGTAAAATTGTACATATGTAAATCTCTCTCTCTCCCCCCCCCCCCTAACTGTGTGATGTGCCTATCCTATGAATCAAACTGTATACATTATTGAAAATAACTGGCTTTGTACTGATAACCATCATATAACTTTGTAAATCACACTTGTAATGTCTTGAAATTTGTCATTGATCTGACTCTCCTTTTTACTTAATCAAACCGCTCCTGATCGCTGGAAGTAGCGGTATACAAATGTATGCTAAATAAATAAATAAATAAAATAAATATGAACTGAACGGAGACTGCAGGTGGGAGTGTGAAAGGTTAATAGATCGGATAAATACTGAGGGGTGTGCAGATAAATAGCCCGATGGACAAAAGTGAGGATCTTGAACTTAATCCGAACGTTTATTGGCAACCAGTGCAGATGCTGAAGAATGGGAGTGATATGGTCACGGGGAGAGGCATGGAGGATCATCCGAGCTGCAGTATTCTGTATAAGTTGTAATCGGTGGCGCTGGTATTGGGGCTGTTCTCAAGCCCTACTACTTCCACTTCAATCTAACTTTCATCCCTTTCATTCTACTGTCATGGCTCTTGCGAAAGTCTCTAGTGATTTGTTCTTGGCTAAATCCAAGGGCCTTTATTCAGTCCTCATTCTTCTTGGCTTTTCAGCTGCTTTGGCACTGTTGACCACCACCTTCTCCTCGACACTTTGTCCTCACTTGATTTTAGGGGTTCTGTGCTGTCCTAGTTCTCTTCTCATCTCTCCCATCATTCTTTCATTCTTTGTTCTGGTGGTTCATCTTCTTATGCTATCCCACTCTGTACGCCAAAGATCTGTTCTGGGCCCTCTCTTTTTCTCTTTTTATACCCAGTCCCTTGGTGTTCTTATCTCCTCCCATGGCTTTCGGTACCATTTTTATGCTGATGACTCTCAGATTTATCTCTCTACACCTGATATTTATCTGACACTCTAAGCCCAAATCAGTGTCTGTCTATTTGACATCACTACCTAGATGTCTCACCACCATTTGAAGTTGAACATGGCCAAAATTGAACTTCTTATTTTTCCCCCTAAATCCTCCTTCCCTTTTCCTCCTTTATCTCTACTGATAACACTCTTCTACTTCCTGTTTCCTCAGCCCACAACCTTGGGGTCATCTTTGACTTCTCCCTGTCTTTCTCCTCACACATCCAATTGATTGCTAAAACCTGCCGTTTCTTCCTCTATAACATCAACAAAATTTGCCCCTTCCTTTCTGAGCATATGTACTACTAAAACTTTCAACCACCCCCTAGTCACCTCTCGTCTAGACTATTGCAACCTCCTCCTTACTGGTTTCCCTCTGAGTCATCTGTCTCCCCTTCAGTCTGTTCAGAAATCCACCAGCCCCGTTATACTCACATAACCTTTCTTCTCAAGTCACTTCATTGACTCCCCTTCTGTTTCCATATCCAGTTCAAACTTCTCCTTCTGACCTGCAAATGTATTCATTCTACTGCCCCTCACTACCTATCCCCTCTCCTCACCCCCTACACACTCCTCATGAATGCCGCTCTTCTACTGGTTTGCTTCTCTCTATACCCTTTCTTCCTCTGCCAAATCCAGACTTTGTTCCTTTTAACCTGCTGCTCCATACACCTGAATAAACTACCTGAGTCTGTACATCAGGCCCCATCTCTGCCCCTTTTCAAATTAATGTTAAATGCTCACCTCTTGGAGGCTGCTTTTAGATCCTGATCCCCTGCTTTCCTTCCTTTCCTTATTTGCACTCTTGTTCTCAGCTATTGTACTGTCTGTCTTGATTACAGTAGGTTGTTAAGTTCTGATGAGCAGGGACCATCTTTTATATGTGTCTGTACAGCGCTGCGTATGCCTTGTAGCGCTATATAAATGATGAATAGTAGTAGTAGTAGTAAAGGATGTTTTGCAGGTCATCTCATACAAACTTCCCCCTGGTGAGAGTAGACACAATAAAACTCAATGCATGTTCCTGATGGAATGGAATGGCTGAGGAGTATGGCATCAACAAAATGTCCAACAAGCTAAAACAAGGATTTTGAACTGAATTTGAAATGCAATGGGCAACCAGTGCTGTTCAAACGGCAGGGGGTAATGTGGTGATATCTATCAACACTATGCAATAATCAAGCTACTATCCATACACCTATTTGAAAAGCTGAACAAGTCAAATTACTACAGTACAATATAGATCTTTATGTACAAACTCCATGTTAACAGAACACCTGGCCTCAGTCACAGACTCAGAACACAGACCCTCACCAAGTACAGAATAAGAGACTGCAACCTAAAATAAAAATATGTAGACAAAAATTAAACTGAAACCCCAAGAAGTCAGACTCTGCATGCAGTGTAACATCAGATAGAGATGCAGTTCCCCATACTGTGTAAAATATAAAGATAGCACAAAGTCCAATCACTACAATGAAAATAAAATTATTTTTTCTACCTTTGTCGTCTTTCTACCCTCATCAAGTACAGAATAAGAAACCACAATCTAAAGTAAAAATAAAAATATGTAGACAAAATTTAAACTGAAACTCCAAGAAGCCAGATTCCGCATGCAGTGCAACATCAGATAAATAAGAGATGCAGTTATCCCATACTGTGTAAAATATAAAGATAGCACAAATTCCAAACACTAAAATTAAATAAAATTATTTTTTCTACTTTTGTTGTCTGACCATTTTATTCTCTGATCATGCTGTTCCCAATCTGAGGCTTTTGCTTTCCTGTCTTCTCTTATATCTCTTTCCGTGGTCTATGGTCCATCTGCCATTTCTTATCTCTTCTTTTGTTTTCTTCACTTCCTTCCATCAGCCCAATTTCAGTTCCAGTAACCCTCACCAGTATCGACCCCCTTTCCAGTCCTCCCCTCCCAGTACCTTCCAATGTCAACTGCCTTGCATTGCCATGACTGCCACTGGTGTCCATTCCCTTCCAGTCCCCCTCCTTCCCCACTGTCCAGTCTCTTCTAGTCCAAGTACCATCCCAGGTATCAGCTCACATCCACTCTCAGTGCCACCCCCCAGTCAGCTCCCTTCCAGTCACCCTACCCTCTATCCATCCCCCTTCCAGTGCCATTCACACATGTCATCTCCCTTCCAGCCTCCTCCTCATTACCCAGCCACTACCACTCCCATCCCCAAGTGTCAGCTCCCTTCCAATCCCCCTTCAATACATCCCAGGTGTCAGCTCCATCCCAGCCCCCTCCTTCCCCCGCCATATCAGCTCCTTTCCAGCCTCCTCCTTCCCCCGTGTCAGCTCCCTTACTGCCCCCTCCTTCTGTTGGCAGACCCTCTCAGTATCATGTTCCTTCCAGTCCTATTCTCCCATCCCCCCGCATCAGTCCATTTGTAGCCCTAGCCCCTAGCTTTCTTCCAGGACCAGCAGCACTTTCTCCCCTCCCCCATTAGCTCATTTCCAGTTCCAGCCCATTTCCAATCCTATCCTCCTTATCAGCCCACTCCAGTCCTAGCCTCCCTATCAACCCATTTTCTGTCCTAGCCCCCCTAATCAGCCCATTTCCAGGCCTAACCCCACCAATCAGCCCATTACGTCCTAGCCCCCCTCCCAATCATCCCATTTCCAGTTCTAACCCCCCCATCAGCCCATTTCTAGTTCTAACCCCCCCCATCAGTCCTTTTCCAGTCCTAGCCTTCCCCCCATCAACCCATTACAATTTCTAGTGCTATCCCTTCCCCCCAACCCAGCCCAGCCCAGCCCAGCCCGAAATTCTGAAGGGAAATTAAAAAAAAACAAAAAAACGATCACAGGAGCTGCTGCCACTGCCGCTGCTAAGTGCCCCGTGGCCCCCCACCTCCCTGGCAGAGACCTGCCTTCTATTTCCCCCAGCGCTGGCTCAGCTTTTCAGAGCCGCGAAGGGAGAGTTTCCCCTTCTCGCTGCTCTGATAAAGCTGAGCCCACCAGCACTGATGGGAAATAGGAGCATTAACAGAGCTGCAAGAAAGGGAAACACTCTCCCTTCATGGCTCTGAAAAGCTGAGCTGGCGCTGGGGGAAATAGAAGGCAGGGCTCTGCTAGGGAGGCAGGGGGCCATGGGGCACTTCATAATGCTGCTGCCGTGGTGGCGGCAGCAGCAGCAGCTCCTGTGATCGTTTTTTTGGGGGAGGGTTGAAGGCCGAGTGAGGCAGTCTTTTTGGGGGCAATTTTTGCCGTCCCCAAAAAGTTGCCTCCTGAGGCTACCACCTCATTCGGCCTCATTATAGAGCCGCCCCTGCACTCGGCTCATTCACCGGCCAGCACACTAGAAAAAGGAGGAAGAGCTGAAACTTCTAAGGATACTATGAAAGGCTTTGTTTTTTATGGAAGGATAGACTTTTCATTCTCTTTAGAAGTCTGGCCCAACCCCAGACACACAGAAGCCAATTCTGAAAATGTGCACGTCTGGGCAGAGGACATGTCCAAATGGAAACATGCAGAAATAGAACCTAATTCCACACACGCGGGGATAGACCCAGCCACATACACAGAATCGCCCAGATAGACATGCTAGCCATGGCCCACACACCGTGCTACGTTGTGCGAAGACGGGTATACACTGGTATGCCTTTGTACATCCTCATGATCCCCGTATTCCAAAAAGATGTTCATCTGTGACCTTGCCTGTCTCCATGATATACCCGTGAATGGCCACACCCCCATTCAAAACGTGCAGCTGTGAAGCAACTATGGGCTGTTTTGAGGCTGTATGACAACGAAAGAAAGCAGGACTCACAGGTGGATGAATGTTAGACAATGGAAACCAGCCAGAGGCATGCTCAAATGACTACAAAGCACTTGCAATGCCCAGTAATGTAGCAGGTAAATGGGTAGAGAATGAACCTACTAGCAGTAGACGCCCTCCTGAGGTATGCACGTTGTGAACAGCTCAGAAACATGACTCTACAGTGCTAAGCAAGGACATGAGCCCAGCAGAACAGGCCCCCATAGGGAACTACCCAAACACCTCCCTTTCACCACTAAAGGGCCATTGGAAGTACAGCAGTCATCAGTGCTAGTACCATACAGACATGCCCAGGGACATCATCATCACTCCCTACAACTTTGCGCATTTTTAGAGACCCATGCTGGTGCATCTGGAAATGGCATATTACATTTTGCCAACAAAAACAACCAGCCAAAAGCAGGAGAAGAGTAATCTAACTATGAAAAAAACCTGCTTAAAACCTTAAAGGCATGAAATTCACCAATTTTAACTTTTATCCTAATATAACTACCAGGCATAAATGACCTCAGATGTCACAACTCCACATTTAGTGAAAAATCACTATATGGTGTTGATAGACGCTCACATCACCGGTCACAGCCTCCTTACCATCCTACAAATTTAAAGCAAATCACAATAAATATAGTACACCCTAATTACACCACTGGGAAAATATCTCAAATAGTTTCAAACAATCGAGCAACTTCAAAAATTACACATACACTCCCGAATCCAATCACACATATCTATACTATCAAAACTACATACATACAACCATTCTCTCACACTAAAGACGCTGGTTGTATGGTTGTATGTATGTAGTTTTGATAGTATAGATATGTGTGATTGGATTTGGGAGTGTATGTGTAATTTTTGAAGTTGCTCGATTGTTTGAAACAAGGGGCATTATCACCTCTTCCTTACAGGGGCATTATCAACTCTTCCTTACAGGGGCATTATCACCTCTTCCTTTCTACTGGTTATGCCCTTTTCTATGCAGTCTAACATCCTTCTGACCTTGGCCATTGTCTCACTAGCAATTCAAAGCAAGTTACATTCAGTAGTTATTTCCCTGTTCACAGAGGGTTTACAATCTACATTTGTACCTAAGGCAATGGAGGGTTAATTGGCTTGTCCAATGCCACAAGGTGCATCAGTGGGGTTTGAATCCTGGGTCCAAGCTGCTGCCTTAACCACTAGGCTACTCCACTACCAGAGGACTACCATGAGGTCCTCAGCCATATCACCCTAAGGTCTCCATGATCCATGCAGTTATAAGGTGACCATGCAGCTCTGTGTCAAAAAGGCTGAACACTTAGGGGCATGTTTACTAAAACCCCACTAATGTGCAGGCCGCGGTAGTGTGCGGATGCCATATAAGGAGTGGGCGTTCCGTCCTGAAAAAGAAAATCTGGAATTTACATATGCGCTAAGGTGCGCGGCGCCCATGTGCGCCCCGAACATTAGCGCATGAGATAGCTGCGCGGGAGGCATAAGTAGCGCGCTGATGGGCACACAGAAAAGCTGAGCCACAGCACAATGGTCAAGGCACTTACCAATGGTGCAAGGATCAGGGGTTCAATCCCCCACAATGCCCAATGAAGACAGCTGGCTGAGGAGTTAATTTATGAGGCATTTAAATAATGGGCTGCATAAGGTGGCACACTGATGTTTTCGGAGGCATTTTAATACTGGGCAGCATAAGTCAGCACGCTGATGTGTACCCAGAAGAGCCAAGCCACAGCACAATGGTTAAAACACTGACCAATGATGCAGGGATCACAGGTTCAATCCCCCACAGTGCCCAATGAAGACAGCTGCCTGAGTTGTTAATTTATGAGGCATTTAAATAATGGGCAGCATAAAGCTGCGCGCTGATTTTTTGGGAGGCATTTTAATACTGGGCGGCATAAGACGGCGTGCTGATGGGCATACAGAAGAACAGAGCCACAACACAATGGTTAAGACAGTGACCAATGGTGCAGGGATCAGGGGCTCAATCCCCCGCAGTGCTCAATATAGATGGCTGGCTGAGGTGTTACTTTAGGTGCTAGTCTAATATTGTGTGGCATTAGGTGGCTTGCTATTTATTTAGGAGGCTTTTTAATATTGGACTGCATAAGGCAGCGCACTAATGTGCAAGCACAGGACCAGAACCACAGCACAATGGGTAAGACACTGACCAATGGTGCAGGGATCAAGGGTTCAATCCCCCACAGTGCCCAATGAACAAGGCTGGCTGAAGCATTACATATTATGGGGAAGATTGCTTTAGGAGGCATTTTATTTTTATTTTAATTATCACTACTAGCAAACGCACTCTAAAAGCGTATTAACATAAGGCACATTTTAAAGTGCACTGTCCGCCAAGGCACCCTAGAATGTTGCTTATAGGGCACTTTATAGGGTGCTGTATGAGGTACCGCAAGGTCAGAGTACTGTTTTTGAAGGCAGCACTGTGCAGTTTAAGGAATGAAAAGCATAAGTAGGTGCGCTGACATGCAAGGAGGAGGAGCAGTGAAGCACAATGGTTAAGGCACTGACTGCTGATACAGGGGTCATGAGTTTGCTCCCCAGTGTGCCTAATACGTAAGGCTGGTTGTGGCATCAGCTTTGCAATGTACATTTTGTTTCCTGCAGCACTTTATTTTTATTTTATTAATTGCTGCCAGCAAACACGCCCTCACGTGCCGTAAGTGAAGGTGCCGTATAAGGCACCCTATAAGGCACTCCATAGGGCACATTATAAAGTGCACTGTCCGCCACAGCACCCTAAAATGTCCCCTATAGGGCACCCTATAAGTTGCATCACAGGATAATGTATAGTGCACCTTATATGGATGGGAACCATAAGGTGCCCTATAGGGCGACCTATAAAGAGCCCTCAGAGGCACCTTATGGGTACAGTATGCTGAGGGTGTTTTTGCTGGCATCAAAATATGTACATTTAAAAAAGATAACATGTTGAACAACCCTATCAAATAACCCCACTGTGGGTTTGAACCCATGACCACTGGTTTCACAGGCAGCAAAGTAACCATTGGGCTACAGCTGCTAGCAAGCACCTGGCTGGCTGCAGAGAGCCTGCATGTCACTACACAGACAGTCTGCTGTGGTCACCAGGATAGGGTTAGCCCACCCATACCCATGATGCACTGCACATGCAAATCAGCTGTCCACAGATAAACACAAGATGGGCAATGCACCCCCACAGCACCTCGGCCTGGTAGGGGGAAGTGACCATGTGCACCCCCACAGCAACCCGGCGTGGTAGGGGGTACTGACCGTGTGTTTTACTGGCACAGAGTAGCCACACACCGTCACATTGTGCGGGCTCACCCTGAGGGTGCGGTGAGGCGCCCAGCACCAGGTCCACAGCACCATCCATGCCGGAAAGAGGCCATGCCAGAGGTTCTAAGCAGTTTTAATGTGTGAGATAGGTAGTTTCTGCACAAACACCTTGGATATCTCTGTCTGCTTCAGTCAGGTGTAGCCCCCATGGACCCCCAGGTGGGCCACATACCACCACCCCCCCCCCCCCCCAGCAGCAAACAGGGTTTCCCAGCAATAGATCCACATTCTACCTCCTTGCAAAGGGGGCAGTAGAGGGGAACACCAACCCCAGTCCTGCTGAGAAACAGACACCCCAAAGGGCAGTCAATGCAGCTCTATACACATCCATAACACAATAGCAGACAGACATTAAGTCTGGATATGGTAAGCTGCACCCCACCACTATCTGATATTATTCTGCAGCAAGCCAGCAGCCACTCCACCCTGCAAGCTGCTCCATCAAGACACATACCAGCTGCAAACAGTCTGCTAGTTAGTCCATAGTGCATGTGCCCAGTGGAGATGGGTGCACCCAGAACTGGGATGTCAGCATACACAGCAAGCAGATAAATCAGTGACTGGGCCTCAAAAGGAAACCCATATCTATCACGAGAAAAATACTATATAGCACTATGGGGGTGCCTAGCCATGCTGTGGTCACTGCACAGTCAGGATGAGAGTGATCTCACAGCAGGACATACTGAGGTCACCCTATCTGTGTAGGTGGTGGCCAGGCACTAAAATGTCCCAGTCAGTGTCCTATGCCATGTGCAGATGCACCCTGGCCAGGCCACCCTGTCCGGCCTATACCCATGGTACCTTGCTCCTCATTATGCACATTGGCAGCCCAAAACTGGCAACATTGCTGGCAGTGTGGGCTGTGGAAGGTGTTTGCAGCCACCACACACTGGATAGACAGCCAGCCACCCCCACACCTATGCCAGCATTGTGCTACTATAGAGGTGTTCAGCAGCCATACCCACCACACCAGTCCTGGGCACAGTACAGGCATGGATATGGTACGCACTACTGTTGGGCGTCACTCCCCAGGGTGGTAAACACTATCAGAGACCAGACCTGCAGCACACACTGCAGACATCAGAATGATTGTTATGGTGGAGCTCAATGAGCAAAATGTGCTTAACGTAGGAATTGATATCTGCCAGTTATCATAGGAAACGTTTGATAGCTGTGTACCATATACCCAGGTGTAGGGTGGCATTGCTAAGGTATGCAACTGCTAGTATTGGGAGATACAGGCAGGGCCCAATGTCCTGCCTCTCCAGGAGGCATTGGCCAATGGGGCCTGTGGGTGTGTGTGGGTGTGTCTGGGCCTGTTGGCTGCTGCTTTAAGGCAGAGTTTCCCAACTCCAGTCCTGGTGTTCCAAACACTGTTCGGGTTTTCATGCTGTCCCTCATAAATATGCATGAGCTACATCTGCATACCATGGGGGTGGTGCATAGATATGCAGCACAGGCATCTTTATTAGAGGCAGCATGGAACCTGAATGGTGTGGGGCCCTCCAGGACTGCATTTGGGAGACTCTGCTCTAGGTAATGCGCCTGTTTATGGTGTCTGTGTTTGGTGTGGTAAAATATAGGCGTATTAACCATGCGTATGTTCTCAGCAATAAAGGAGTGTCTTTATTATCATGGTTTAGTTGTGGGAAAAATATGTGGACAGGATTGGCAGTAGCCCCAGCTGGCCTTTGAACCTGTGACCTTCTGTTCTTGCACACACTGTCTGTGTGCACTGCGTGTTGCCACCGTTATGCTGTATTCCCTGGGGAGTCCATGACTGTACATCCGACAGAGCCTGTCTGTTGCGGTGGACAGTGCCAGCCTGCACAGGCCTAGGCCACTGTCTGCTGTGGCTTGCAGCCACTGCCCCCTCCACCACCTGTACCCTTCTGCCAACATGCAGACATGTCCTTATCTGGGAAAAAGCATATGACCTGATTGAGTTGTGTTACTCCAGGACTGAATTTGGGGGACTCGGCTGTAGGTAATGCCCAATGTTATGGTTTGTGTGCAGTGTAGGGTAAAATATGGGTGTTTGAACCATGCTTATGTTCTCTGCAATAAAGGAGTGTCTTTATTATCACTGTTTAGTGGTGGGTAAAACTATGGGGACTGGGTTGGCAGGAGCCCCAGCTGGGATTTTAACCTGTGACCTTCTGGTCTTACAGGCACTGGCTGTGTCCGTTGCACCACACTGTGGCCACAGAGACAGTGCTGTCCCTGGAGATAGGAAACCTGGCCTGACGAGTCAGAAACCCTGCTCTGCACAATTTTACTGTGGGCTAATTTACCTTGTATGGTGACAAAAGTGCAAATAAACCTCAAAAAAGACCTTGAAAAAAGGGGCAAACACCCATAACCAAGCTGGGCAACAGTGATATCACTGGGCAACATTAAAAAACACTCCCAGGAAAGATCCATTAAAATGAAATGATTTTTGAAAGGGTCTACGGAGCGTAGACCCTTCCAAAAATCATTTCTTTTTTTTGGAGCTTTCCTGGGAGTGTTTTTTAATGTTCCCATTGCTATCACTATTGGCCTGCTGGATTATAATTTTTGTGAATTTTGTTGTGGTCATTTTCAATTTTTATTTGCTATTTTGTTCTGTGCACATGTATCACACTGCTCACGTTTTGTAGGTTTCCCCGATTTTGCTGTACATTGCTGACGTAAATAGTTTCTCTTCCCTTTAAATCGTCTCTAACGCGAGGTTTTCACTCGCGGTATTTTTTTTGTTGATTTTCAGCCCCGCTCTTGTGCGGGGAGCCTCTCCCCTGCCACTCTCCACCCATTTACCCCGTCCCTCCGCCCCTCCGGACCCTTCCTCCGCCCTCGGAATGCCTTTCCATGCCCCTAGCGCACATCAGCGCGCCGCGCACTTGTGCGAGCCAATTAGTGTGACGCACACATGTACGGGGCACAAAAACGCACTATTAGCATGCGCTAAGGTACCTTAGCGCAAGCTCAAGTGCGCCCCGCACAATTGCGCGGTTTAGTAAACATACCCCTTATAATTTTAGTGTGATTCAAGGTGAGTGAAAAAGGGATAGACTCAGTCTGCAACCTATGACTAAATGATCACTCTCAGGGCCAGATTTCATATTTTAGCACCCAAAGCAAGAGTAGAAAGAGGGGCATAGAAGGGGGTCAGATTTCCTAAGCATATTTCCTTAGAAGTACATGTCCCTAAAGAAAGAGTTCTTAGTCCAGTCCTCTAAATACCCTCAGCCAATCTGATTTTCAAGATATCCACAATGAATATGCATGAGATAGATATGCATAGTATAGAAGCAGTGTACTCCTTCCTAGTTGGTTAAAGATCCTGTTCTTGATCTGACCACCATTATTTGCAGTATCATTGACATCTCTTTGGCATCTAGTGATATACCATCTGCCTGAAAGTACATCAGCATTATTCCTTCACGTAAGAGTCTTAGCTTTGGCCCCTTGGATTCCACGTACTATTGTTGCATCTCCAATCTTCCGTTTCTTTCAAAACTAACAGAGAAAGTAGACCTTAATCAGCCGACGCAGCATATTGAAGTACTAAATACAATAAAACCAAAGCAGTCAGGTTTCTATTCTCTACACTCACCTCCATGTTCATTGATATTCACTCTGCTCTCAATGACAGTGATGCTATTCTCTTGGTTTCTTTTGATCTTACTACCATGACTGAAGTGGTATTTAAAGGTGCGGAAGAATTGAAGGAAATAGCGATACATCGGGAAGATGTATTACAACTATTAGATAAACTGAAGAGTAGCAAATCACCTGGGACGGATGGTATACATCCAAGGGTGTTAAAAGAACTGAAATATGAGATTGCAGACCTGCTACTAGTAATCTGTGAACTATCATTAAAATCATCTCTAATACCTGAAGACTGGAGGATCGCCAATGTAACAGCAATTTTTAAAAAGGGTTCCAGGGGTGATCCGGGAAACTACAGATCGGTGAGCCTGACGTCAGTACCGTGAAAAATGGTAGAAACCATCATAAAGAATAAAATTACTCAGCATGTAGATAGTCATGGCCTAATGGGAGACAGCCAACATGGCTTTAGACAAGGAAGATCTTGTCTTACTAATCTGTTATGTTTTTTTGAAAGTGTGAATAAATAGGTAGACAAAGGTGAGTCAGTTGATATAGTGTATCTGGACTTTCAGAAAGCCTTTGACAAGGTCCCTCATCAGAGACTTTTGGCAAAACTAAAGAGTCATGGGATAGGAGGGAGTGTACTACTGTGGATCAGGAACTGGTTAAAAGATAGAAAGCAGAGGGTAGGGCTAAATGGCCAATTTTCCCAATGGAGAAAGGTGAATAGTGGTGTACCCCAGGGATCTGTGCTGGGTCCGCTGCTTTTTGACATATTCATAAATGACCTGGAAAGTGGAATACCGAGTGAGGTTATCAAATTTGCAGATGACACAAAACTATTTAAAGTTGTTAAAATCCAAGAGGATTGTGGAAAATTGCAAGAGGATCCTGATAAATTGGAAGACTGGGCATCAAAATGGCAGATGGAATTTAATGTGGACAAGTGCAAAGTTATGCACCTAGGGAAGAACAACCCAAACTATGGTTACACGATGCAAGGTTCCACATTAGGAACCACCTCCCAGGAAAAAGATTTAGGCGTCATTGCGGATAACGTTAAAACCCACGGCCCAGTGTGTAGTGGCAGCCAAGAGAGCAAATAGAATGCTAGGTATCATAAGGACAGGAATGGAAAATAAAACAAAAGATATTATAATGCCTCTATATCGTTCCATGATGAGACCGCACCTTGAATATTGTGTGCAATTCTGGTCGCCGTATCTTTAAAAGGTTATAGCGTTATTAGAAAAGGTTCAGAGAAGAGCCACCAAAATGGTAAAGGGGATGGAAAGATACTCCTATGAAGAAAGGCTAAAAAGGTTAGGGCTCTTTAACCTGGAAAAGAGATGGCTGAGGGGAGATATGATAGAAGTCTATAAATGAATGAACGGAGTGGAACAGGTAAACGTAGATTGATTGTTTACGTTATCAGAATATAGAAAGACTAGGGGACATGCAATGAAGCTACATGGTAAACTATTTAAGACTACTAAAAGAAAATATTTTTTCACTCAACATGTAATCAAACTCTGGAATTTGTTACCAGAGGATGTAGTAATGGCTGTTAGTGTAGCTGGGTTTAAAAAAGGTTTGGACAAGTTCCTGGAGGAAAGGTCCATAAACCATTATTAAGAAGGGACCCAGAATATCAATGCTTGACCCAGTACAAGCATTGTGGAACCTGTGTCTTTTGGGTAAACTGCTAGGTATGTATGACTGAGATTGGCCACTGTTGGAAACAGGATACTGGGCTTGATGGACCTTGGTCTGACCCAGTATGGCATATCTTATGTTCTTATGACCAATCACTGAGATACCTGCTTGGTGTCTGTGCTGTACATCCTTCTTCTGGATGCACCTGTTTCTTCTGTGAGTATGGACTGGCTAGTGGACTGTCCGCGGTTAGTCTGTGCATGGTTGGAACACTTTGTAGGCTGCTGCAGGTGAAGTCTGACTGTGTTGTCTGCTGGTGAATGGCAGACCATGGTGTGGGGCAGTTGAGGTGTCCCACGCCTACACCCCACATTACTGCTGGTATGCCACTGCCCCAGTCACAAGTATGGGTCTTGCACACCAGCCCTGGAGGGCTGTCTTTCACCATTGGGGTTGCTTGTCCTACAGTCATTCCACTGGGCTGAGGCACCTTGTTCCTCCACTCTCTCACCTACAAAATGAATGATTGTGGGCCCTTTGGGATATATATTGTACAACACTTTGACTTGTAGAGGCAGTGCTACTTACACCTCATGCGAGTCTAGATACCCCTCTGCCCCTGCTAACAGGTGTGCATAGCAGCCAGACCTTAACACTGGGTACACACTAATCTGGGTGGTGTATGGTCAAAGAGGGCCACATGTGACTGCGTAAGACAGATGGGCACAGAGGTACTTTCAGTTGCACTGCTAGGAACACCTGTCACACACTGGTAGTGATGGGGATGTGCAGCAGGACCTATCTCTAGCACCACATGTACTGCAGACCTAGTGCTGGGCACCCATCCTCAGGGTGAACACAGAATCTGCACAATCTGTAGCTACTCTGTGCCAGTATCATGCACTGTCAGTCCGTCTTACCAAACTGCGGTACCGGAAAGTGCAGACCCCATTTGGTGACCAGCTGTAGACTGCTGTTCTGCATGTGCATTGCATCATGGGTGCTGGTGGGGTTACCCTATCCTGGCACATGGAGCAGACGGTTTGTGCGGTGACCTGCAGTCCTTCTGTACCCAGCCATTGCTATGCAACAAGCCATAGAGGTATAGCCTACTGGTTAGTACGATGATGTTCTAGGCAGTGGTCATGGGTTCTCATTCCTCATTGTTCCCTCCTTTCATGCCTGTCCAACTCAGATATTTTGTATGCCTGTAACAGTCATATCTTTGCAGATCCATGCTGCCAGCCCATAATACCCTCCCACAGTTGTCAACAATCCTTCAGTCCGTCTATCTGCATTTGTCAGCCATGTAGAGTCCTGTCTTGCTGTGCAGGCTGCCACCCCATGTCCTGCACTGCTACCCTTTCCTGCATTGTGCCTCTTCAAGCTTGCCTTGCCTGTGCCTGATCTGCATGGCACCACCACTCCTCTGTCCACCCATCATTGTACCTATCCTGCCACCTCCGCCTCCACTGGGTGACACGTATTCCTATCATCTGCCACCCACTGTCTTTCTAGTACTTTACATTGCCAACACCCTGTGCTGTGGTACAGTTACATAAAAACATAGAAATATGACGACAGAAAAAGACCACATGGCCTATCTAGTCTGTCCTTCCATAACAACTACAACAATCCCCTTTTTACCTTTAGAGATCCTCTGTGTTTGTCCCATGCTTTTTTGAATTCAGTTACTGTCCTCATCTCTACCACCTCCACTGGGAGACTATTCCACGGATCCACTACTCTTTCCGTAAAGAAATATTTCCGCATATCACTCCTGAATCTATCTCCCTTCACACTCATCCCATGTCCTCTCATAGCAGAACTTGCTTTCAATTGAAAGAGGCTCTCTCCCTGAACATTTATGCCACAGAGGTATTTAAACATCTCAATCATATCACCTCTATCCCGCCTTTCCTCTAAGGTGAACATATTAAGATCCTTCAGTCTGTCCTTATATGCTTTATAATGAAGACCACTAATCATTTTAGTAGCCACCCTCTGCACCGACTCCATCCTGTTCACATCCTTTTGAAGGTGCGGTCTCCAGAATTGCACACTATACTCCAAATGAGGTCGCACCAAAGACTTATACAGAGGCATTATCACCTCATTTTTTCTGCTGGCCATTCCTCTCCGTATGCACCCAAGCATCCTTCTAGCTTTTGCCATCGCCTTTTCTACCTGTTTAGCTACTTTAAGATCATCAGACACAACCACGCCTAGGTCCCGCTCTTCTTTAGTGGACAAAAGTACTTCACCCCCTATACTATATTGCTCCCTTGGATTGCTGCAGCCCAAATGCATGACCTTACATTTTTTAACATTAAATCCCAGCTGCCAAATTCTAGACCATTCTTCAAGCTTAGCTAAATCCCTCCTCATGTTATCTACCCCTTCCTGGGTGTCTACTCTATTGCAGATTTTGGTATCATCCGCAAAGAGGCAAACCTTACCTAAAAGTCCTTCCGCTATATCACTAACAAAGATGTTAAAAAGAATCGGACCAAGGACAGATCCCTGGGGCACACCACTGATAACATCCTTCTCCTCAGAGTGAGCTCCATTTACTTGTACTCTTTGTCGCCTCCCACCCAACCAATTTCTAACCCAAGCAGTAATTTTAGGGTCCATCCCTAGGGTGCTCAGTTTGTTTATAAGTCGCCTGTGAGGAACAGTGTCAAAGGCTTTACTGAAATTTAAATACACCACATCTAGGGTTCTCCCTCGGTCCAACTCCCTGGTCACCCAGTCAAAGAAATCAATCAGATTTGTCTGACAAGACCTGCCTCTGGTGAATCCATGCTGCCTTGGATCCTGTAATCCGCTGGACTCCAGAAACCTCACTATTTTCTCTTTCAGCAGCGTTTCCAATAATTTACTCACCACCGAAGTTAAACTAACCGGCCTGTAGTTTTCAACCACATCCTTACTTCTGCTTTTGTGTAAAGGCACCACATGAGCCTCTCTCCAGTCCTTTGGCACCACTCCCGGCTCCAATGAGGCATTGAAAAGGTCAGTCAGTGGAGCTGCTAGAACGTCCCCAAGTTCCCTCAGTATTCTAGGGTGTATCCCATCCGGTCCCATCGCTTTGTCTACTTTAAGTTGAGATAGTTTCTCACGAACACAGTCTTTTGGAAATTGTTCAAGATGTCCTTTGCTTCTGTTCCTATTTGTGGGTGTTTTCTGAGGTCCTGCTCCTGGTTCTTCATCTGTGAACGCAGAACAAAAATATTTGTTAAGCAATTCCGCTTTATCCTTATCAGCTTTTACATATTCCTCCCCTGCACCCTTGAGTCTGACAATACCACTCTTGCCCTTCCTCTTCTCACTAATATATCTGAAAAATGTCTTATCCCCCCATTTTATTGCATTGGCTATTTCCTCCTCCTTTTGAATCTTTGCCTTCTTGACTACTTTGCTAGCTTCTCTAAGTTTTTCCAAATACAGATACCTGTCTTCCTCTCTCTGTAATCTCTTGTATTTCATGAAGGCCTCCCTCTTTTTCTTCACTTTTTCAGCTACTTCTTTCGAACATGTTTGTCAACAGTACTGGCAGCCACATGGGATGCCCGCAGATATGGCAGGTCCAGCAGCTCCCAGCTCCCTCCTTCGATCACCTGTTCATTGCCTTTCCTCGGTGCTCTATCCAGTGTTAGGGTTACATTTGTTTCTATGCCTCACAGGTCATGCATGACAACCTGAAGCACCTTGCAGCCCTTAGGGCACACTAACCTATGGCACCGTAAAATTGTTGGGGCACCTTAACCTATGGTTCCATAACCCAGGGTGCCTTCTAAGGCGCCTTGTCCATGGGTGCCTAATACGGCGCCTAGCCTATGGAGCCCTATAAGGTACCTTACAAGGCACCTTATTCTAAGGTGCCTTGTAAGGTGCCTTATAAGGTGCCTTGTAAGGTACCTTATTATAAGGTACTTTCAGTTGCAATGCTAAGTGCCGTATTATAAGGCGCCTTGTAATGCGCATTACCTGACACGGCTTGCCGTAACGATGCACTGCTCATTCCTTTTTATGGGCATCCGTACCATTACCGGGGAACCTAACGCGGGTAACATTACCGGGGTTTAGCAAACATACCCCATAATTTTGTAATTCAAGAGAGATAGAGACAGTCATTGTCTTCTGGCAAGAGAAAAGAAGCAAGAAAGAGATGACCAAGCAGAAGAACAAGTAGCAGAGAGGATTAACCTTTACACGGCCATTATGTTCCTTCATATCGACATAAAATCATTTCACTAGTAGAAGATATGAATATTGAATATTCTTTATGTATTTGAGGAAGAGGTAGAGGGAAAAGTAAGTTGAAAACTAATGGTCTGTGGGACTGTTTATATAGAAATGCATGGTGGCAGTAGAAGAGACCATCACCCCAGTCCTGCTAGGGATCAAACACCCTACAGGGCAGGCAATGCAGAGATGTACACATCCATAAAGCAACAGCAGACAGAAGGCCTGGAAATGCACAGCTGCCCCCCCTCCCCTCCCCTCCCCTCCCCCCATCTGACATTCTCCAGCAGCAAGCCTTCAGCCGCTGTACCCTGCAAGGTGTTCCAGCAACACACATACTAGCTACAAACAGTCTGCTAGCTAGTTCATAATGCATGGTCCTGGAGGAGATGCGTGTACCCAAAACTGGGAAGTCAGTATACATACCAAGCAGATAAGTCAGTGATCAGGCCCCAAAAGAGAACCCATAAACATCACATGAGAAAAATACTATACAGCACTATGGGGGAAACTAGCCATGCCGTGGTCACTGCTCAGTCAGGGTGAGAGTGACCTCCCAGCAGGACATGCTGTGGCCACTCTGTCTGTGCAGGAGGTGGCCGGCCACTACAAAGTCCAAGCCATTGCCTATGCTATGTACAGATGGATCCAGGCCAGGCCATCCTATCCTGGCTGTTCCCACAGTACCTTGCTCCTCATTATGCACATTGGCAGGCCACTACTGGCAACAGTGCTAGCAGTGTGGGCTGTGGAGGGTGTTTGCAGCCATCACACACTGGATAGACAGACACACACTCCCCACACCTATGCCAGCATTGTGCAGCTATAGAGGTGTTTGGCAGCCCTGGCCACCACACCAGTCCTGGGCAGAGTGCAGGCATGGCTATGGTAAGCAATACTGTTGGGGTCACTCCCCAGGGTGGTAAACACTGTCAGACACAAGACCTGTAGCACACTCCACAGACATCAGTTAGGTTGCTATGCTGCAGCTCAATCAGCAAATTGTGCTTAACTTAGGAATTGCTATCTGCCAGTAATCATAGCAAACTTGTGATAGCTGTGTACCGTATTCCCAGGTTTAGGGTGGCATTGCTAAGGTATGCAAGTGCTAGTATTGGGAGATGCACGCAGGGCCTAGTGTCCTGCCTCTCCAGGAGGCATTGGATAATGGAGCCTGTGGGTGCGGGTGTGTCTGCCCCTGTTGGCTGCTGCTTTACGGCAGAGGTTCCCAACTCCAGTCCTGGTGTGCTAAACACTGTTCGGGTTTTCATGCTGTCCCTCATGAATATTGTCAGACGGCTGCCTGGGTGAGAATCTTCACAGTCTTGTCAAGTGCATATATCTATATGATTTGCAAGGTATTGTGGGCAATGTAGTTCATTCACACCAGACACAGCTGCTGACAATAATTTAGTTGTGCTCTTGGGTAAAGCCAATAAGATATTTATTTATGGGGTTATTTCTCCCAACACAGATATGCTTGGTAGCACATAAATTAGGTTACTTGCTTTCAGTGTTAACTTGGAAAAACAAAGTTAAAATCAGGAAAACAACAAATGAAAAGCCACAAAGCAAGAAACAAACTGTTCTTTTCAGGTTAACTTCTGATTACTTCCCACATAGATACAGAAGTGATTCTCTCCTAGCTCACAAGCAATTAGGTAAGGCTTAATTGCTAGCAGTTACCAGCTGAAACCCCTTAGATGGCTTGCCTTCCACTGTGTGGGTCAAATCCTGCTTCAGGAGCTTTTCTGAGTAGATTAAAGAACAAATTTGTATTTCTTTGTGATGGTTGCTGTACTTTATAACAGAAAGTTACCAACGGAGTTTAGATAGAGAGCAGTCCATATAAACAGGATCCTCATCTGCTATTATTCCCCCTTGTTCAACAAGCATGGGTTCAATATCATGGATTGGCACAGATGAATCTCTCAATGGAGCATTTTCAGGAGAATACTTGTTTCCCTGCTGTCTTTCAAGGTTATAGCTAGGGCATAGATCAGTGTTCATACCTGAGCTTCCATTGCTGCTAGAGTTCCTCTCTATATAGCCTGGCCAGTATGTAGTCCAGTTCTTATGTCCAGCCTTCCAATCCAGATCCCTGGACACTGGATCTCTCTTCACATACCTTCTGGCACAGGTCTTAGGGTCCCTTCCACGTGCAGCCGTCTCCCTCACAGGTAGCCTCTGGTGATTCCTAGCTCTGCAGCACCATTCCTCTGGCTTTCCCCAGTCCAATGGTGTATGCTGGCCCTTGGAATACCTCCCAGTATATGTACTGCTTTGGACTCTTCTAGACCTCTCAAAGGCTTTTCTCTTCCTTCTTCCAAAGGGTCTCTTTCCCGCTCTGTCCGTCCGGTTTGGCTTCTGCTTCTGATGATCCTTCAGATGAAACTGATGATCAAACTCAAGCTGATTCTCAGGATACTGAGGACAATTCTCTGGATATCCAAGGTGATCATGAAGAAGATGGTCATCTGTAGAATAAACTCTACTCTTATTCTGCCTGGATTAGTGCTCCTCCCTAAAACAGCGCAGCTGTGCTGAATCAGGCCCTGCCCTCTGAGATGAGTGCTTAGGGATTACCTCATAGCCCTCCTGATTGAACACACGTTTCCCCACTTCAGCTCCTCTAATGGCTGTTGAAAACCTGGTGCATTCTGGGACTGGTAGTCTTTTATGGGAAAATTCTGTTTTCTTATTTCTACCAGAACTGACAGGTTGCTTGTTCAGAGTCACTTCACCTTTTCTATAGCTCCTTCCTGAGCTATGATAAGCTCCCTTATTACAATATGCATGAGCTACAACTGCATACCATGGGGGCGGTGCATAGCAACACAGCACAGGCACATTTATTAGAGGCAGCATGGAACCTGAATGGTGTTTGGCCTTCCAGGACTGCATTTGGGAGACTCTGCTCTAGGTAATGCGCATGGGTATGGTGTCTGTGCTCTGTAGGGTAAAATGTAGGTGTTTTGGGCATGTTTACGTCATCTGCAATAAAGGTTCTGTCTGTATTAGCATGTTATAGTAGTGGGTAAAATATGAGGACTGGGTTGGCGGAAACCACAGCTGGGATTTGAACCTGTGACTTTCTACTTCTGAATACACTGGTTTTGTGCACTGCACCACCATGTTCTCACAAATATGGTGCATTCCCTGGTGATACCATGACTGTTGGTCAGACAGGGCCTTTCTGTTGCAGTGCATGGCACCCACCTACACAGGGCTAGGCCACGGTCTGCTCTGGGCAGCTGCCACTGCCCCCTCCACCACCAGTAACCCTCTGCCACCATGCTGACATTCCCTTCTGCAGGTGGTGCTGGTGGTGCGCAGTCTCAGGCCATCCAGTGTGTGGGTAGGCGGCTGCCTATGGTGCGCGTTCTGGGGTAGAGGTGCCTTCATAGGTGTCCACGCTTCCCCCCAGCACCGCCTGCCAATGTTCTGTGCCCTTGGGGGTAGCTGCTGGGTACTATCCCCCGTGACACTGTGGGACACACAGTCATGCCCATGTTGGGCCTTCAGCAGTTGCTGTCTGGCTGCTCTGCTGTTTCGGCATTTGTATGGGCCACCTAGGCATCACCCTAGTCCGAACTGTGGCCCAGCTGCACCACAGCATGTGCCGCCTGCGTCCCTCTGTATCCCCTTTTCCGGCATCTGTCCAGTTGCCATTCCGACATGCCCGCCCTGCTGTTGCCGCACATGTGCACGCCATAGGACATCTGTCCAATGGAGAGGAAAACCCTGCACAGAGCAATTTCACTGTCGGCTCATTCACTTTGTATGGGGACGGAGCATAGACCCTTCCACGATTAATATCATTTTTTTAGAGCTTTCCCGGGGGGGGGTTGATGGTACCCATTAATATCACTATTGGCTAGCTTGGTTATGTTTTTTTTCCAGTTTGTTGAGGTCCTTTTCAATGTTTATGTGCCTTTTTGTTCTGTGCACATGTATCACACTTATCACTTTTTTTCGGTTTCCCTGCCTATTCTGTACATTGCTGACACTGAAATGGTTTCTCTCCCCTGAACTGTGCATTTAACGGCAGGTTTTCATTCGCGTTGGGATTCAGCTCTTCAGACAAGCGCGTTAGTGTGCAGGGAGCCTCTCCCCACCCACACTCCGCCCATTGAACCCTTCTCTCTGCCCTCTCTCCACCTTCTGCGGTGTTTTACTGCGCTGCGGAGCTTTACAATCGTTAACGCATCATAACGCGCGTTATGTAACGTTAACACTCGTTAGTGCATCATAACGCGTGTTATGATGCGCTAACGATCGTTAACGTTACATAACGTGCGTTATGTACCGCTACCGCAGTTTAGTAAACATACCCCAAAGACAACAACTAACAGAGCCTTCAGCATCTATGCCCACAGAGCCTGGAATGCCCTCCCCCCAGATATTTATTTATTTATTTAACAATTTTTATATACCGCGCTATTTGTTATCAGTGCGGTTTACTTATAACAAAGGTTGCACAGTCAGAAGACTGTTCTGTGCTTACATTGAAACAGGAGTTTAAACTTGGATCAACAGGGTTATCACCATCCTAACCCAATTCAGGAAGACCCTAAAGCACTACCTATTCACATGATACTTCTCAGTGCAGACCCGATAGGAAATACACTCACCATGTAAATAACTGTAGATACTCGACAATGTAATAACTGTTGATGTTTAGCCTTGCTATCCAAGTTTCAATTCCTGTTCAAATGTAAATACATTGCAGTGATCCTGCAATGTATATGTTTGTTTGATGTACACCGCACTGATGTTAATAGCGCGGTATAAAAGAAATGTTAAATAAATAAATAAATAACTAGAGTTGAACACCTAAAGATTTTGGAGCCTAAATAGCAAGCAGCTGTGGTAGAGGACTTGGGAGAGGGGAAAAAATTAGGAACTTAGCACTGATTTTTAGCATCAGGAATCTATCTGAAGGGCTTATTATTAAATCATGTTAAGTGTTGAAGGTAGGCATTAACTGATAATCCAAAACTTAAAAAAAAAAACGTGCAGTGTTAGAAGAGCACATTAACTGCCACATTAAATATCAAAAGTCGAAATTCAGAAAAAAGGTGGGGAGCATGCCTTGCAATTACGAGTATGTGTTTTGTTATTACACATTAAGGGGTAGATTCTGACCTGCTTTTAGCGGGGATATATGTCCCGGTCAGAAGTATATTCCCCACTAAATGCCCGGATCATATTCCTGCCAAAGAGCTCCCTGCACCTGCAGCAGCTTCATGTTATGCCCTCTAGTTTTACAGCTCTCCCAACTTATGAAGAGGTTTGTTTGTTCGTTAATACGCTTTAAGTATTTAATGGTCTGAATCATATCACCCCTGTCCCTCTTCTCCTCCAGAGTATACATATTTAGGTCTTCAAGCCTCTTCTCATACATCTTCTGACACAGGCTCCAAATCATTTTGGTCACCTTACTCTGAACAGTTTCCAGTCTTTTTATGTCCTTTGCGAGATATGATCTCCAAAACTGAACACAGTATTCCAAATGAGGCCTCACCAGTGACTTGTACAGTGTCATTAGTACCTCTTCCTTTCTGCTGGTGATTCCTCTCTGTATGCAACCCAGCATCCTTCTGGCTTTTGCCACCACCTTCTCACACTGTTTTGCCACCTTGAGATCCTTAGAAACAATCACTCCATGGTTCTTCTCCTGGTCTGTGCACAGCAACCTCTCGCCTCCTATCGCATACAATTCCCTGGATTTCTGCTTCCCAAGTGCATGACACTGTACTTCTTCACATTATATCTTAACTTCCAAGCATTAGACCATTCTTCCAGCTTTTGTAGATCTTCCCTTATGTTATCCACTCCCACAGGGGAGTCTGCTCTGTTGCAAATTTTTGTGTCATTTGCAAAAAAGACAAACTTTTCCATTCAGTCCTTCAGCAATATCACTCACAAATACATTGAACAATACCGGTCTCAGGACAGAACCCTGGGGCACCCCGCTAATCACCTTTCTTTCATTCAAGTGAGTTCCATTTACCATCACCTTCTGTCATCTGTCAGTCAACCAATTTCTGATCCAGTTCACCACCTTGGGACCCATCCCCAAGCTGCTTAGTTTATTGATAAGCCTCCTATGAGGAACAGTATCAAAGGCTTTGCTGAAATCTAGGTAGATCACATCTATCACATGCCCTTGATCTCTGGTCACCCAGTCAAAGAACTCAATCAGATTTGTTTGGCAAGATCATCCTTGGTAAAACATGTTGCCTCGGATCATGCAACCTGTTGGTTTCGAGAAGGTCCACTATCTGCTCTTTCAGGAGTGCCTCTTATTACTTTTTCTGACTCTGAGGTAAGGCTTACTGGCCTGTAGTTTGTCACTTCTTCCCTATTACCATTTTTGTGATGAGGTACCACATCAGTCCTTCTCCAGTCCTGTGGAACTTCTCCTGTCTCCAAGGATCTATTTAAAACATCCTTTAATAGACCTGCAAGAACCTTTCTGAGCTCTTTCAGTATCCTGGGATGTATCCTATCTGGTCCTTTAACCTTGTCCACTTTCAATTTTGCAAGCTGCTCTAACACCTCATATTCTGTGAATGGTGTGGTATCTACTCCATTCCTATTTGCATATTTGTCGATCACAGGTGGACCTTTTCCAGGATTTTCTTTAGTAAAAACAAAATAGAAGTATTTGTTTAGCATTTTTGCTTTTTCATTGTCACTTTCCACAAATCCGTTCCCGGTACTTTTGAGTCCTGCAATTCCACCTCTGATTTTCCTCCTCTCCCGAATATACATGAAAAAAGTTTTGTCGCCACACTTTATACCTTTAGCCATCTTTTCCTCTGCCTTGGATTTTGCTATCCTTATTTCTCTTTTTGTCTCTTTAAGTTTTATCCTTATTCTTTTCTATGTTCCTCTGTTTGTGAACTTCTGAATTTTATGAAAGCAGTGGTTGTTGTCTTTATTTGTACAGCCACTTCTTTGGAGAATCAAATAGGTTTCCTTTTCCTCTTGTTTTTATTTATTTTCCTTACATATGTATCTGTTGCACCTTTTATTGCTTTCTTTAGTTTGACCCACTGCAATTCCACTTCTCTTATGCCCTCTCACCCTGCCAACTCCTCCTTTAGGCACTTGGCCATTTTACTGACGTCAGCATTTTTGAAGTCTAGGACTTTGAGCTTGCTGTGATTGGACTCAGCCTTGGCTTTTATCTCAAACCACACCGTGTGATGATCACTGCTACTAACATGGGCACACACCCGTATATTTGACACGCTATCTCTGTTGGTGAGTACTAAATCCAGCATCAAGCTTTCCTTGGCTTGTTCCACCATCATTTGTCTAAGTAATGCACCTTGGAAGGCATCCACTTTTTTTTACTTCTTTCCAGATTTGCAGAAGAAACACTCCAATCCAAATCGGGTAGATTAAAGTCACCCAATATGATCACTTCCCCCTTCATGGCTAGCTTTCCAATATCAATAATCAATTCGCTATCCATTTCTTTGGTTTGTGTTGGAGGCCTGTAGACTACATCAGTATGGATGACAGTGCCATCTCCTCTTTCCAACACAATACACAGCGCTTCTTCTTTTCCCCACGTACCCTGCATTTCAGCAGCTTTAATATTGCTTTTGACATATAGGGCTACTCCCCCTCTTTTTCTATCCTCTCTATCTCTTCTAAATAGATTATAGCCAGCTATGGCTATATCCCATTCATGCGACTCATTAAACCATGTTTCTTTAATGGCCACAATGTTCAAGTCCATTTCCACCATTAGGGCTTCCAGATCAGGAACCTTTTTGGCTAGGCTTTGAGCATTTGTGCTCATTGCTTTCCAGCATTTGTTGACTGGTTTGCCTGTATTTTGCATGGATTTTGTTTTACACGCCTCTTCCTGCTTGGCATTCATGTGTGGGTTAATACTGCGGCTGTTTCCAATGTTATTATGTTTTTGCTGAGAGTGACGTCCTGAACTTGTTGTTTTCCATCAGTCACCCCCTTTCCCTAGTTTAAATGCCTGTTCACATAATGTCTTAATTTTGCACTTAAGATCCTTTTCCCTGCAATAGAGAGATTTAGTCCATTGACACAGTATAGCCTTTTGTTGTTCCTTCTATTACCCCAGTTGCCTATATATCTAAATTGCAGGGCTTAAAAGTAAGAGAGGTGGCACTGTGGGTTAAACTAGAAAGAGGGAAAGGGAAATCCATTTGCATTGGAGTTATAGACAGATCCCCCTCAAAGGGAGTAGAAGTGGACGAAGATTTAATAGAAGATATATGCAGTATTGCCATGCAAGGAGATGTGCTACTGATAAGTGATTTCAATATGCCCGATGTGGATTGGCACACCCATGCTGCAGTGTCATCTAGAAGTAAGGAGATCCTGGATTCTTTACAGGGAGAACTATTCAAGCAACTGGTAACAGAACCCACACGTGATGAGGCCATACTGGACTTAGTGCTTATCAATGGGGAAGGTGTTTCTGATGTTACAGTGCAAGATCATCTCACATCCAGTGATCACCAGATGGTATAGTTCAGTATTAGGACTTGGAGGTTTTGGTTGCAGTGCTGTGCAGGGTGTGAAGACGCTTCTATCCTCAGAACTGATGCTGCATGTGTACAATGAGTGTAGTAGCTGTACACTTTGATCCCACCTAAGGGCCACACTAAAGGGCCCTTTGGCTTGGCCCTTAGGCGAGGGCCTGGCTGGTGAGGGCCCGCCTTAAGGCAAGTGAAGTTATGTAGAGGAGGCTAGTTATGATACCTCCAATGGAGGCGGAGCTTACCAGTGGTGGTGTTTTGTGTGTTCTGCCTGCTGGAAGTCTGTTGTCCCGATCGGAGTCTCTTTTGCTGCTGTCCTTTCTTGCGGCATGCTGGCCGCGATCCCCAGTGATCTATAGTGGCCACTGGAATAGTCTCATGTAGTCTGAGGATTTCTTGATTGCTTGTCGTTTCTTTATTGATAGTTGATCCAAGTAGGTCAAAGTTGTTCACTATTTCAATTTCTTCTCCATCAACAATGAACTTATTGATTTTGCCAGTTGTCAGGATCTTTGTCTTTTTTACATTAAGGTACAGGCCCATGTTAAGACTATGTTCCTTGATCTTGAGAAGTAAATGTTTCGGATCGGCTTCACTTTCAGCCAGTAATGTGGTATTATCAGCATAGCAAAGGTTGTTGATGAGTCTTCCACCAATCTTCACATCTCAATTGTCTTCATACAGTCTTGCTTTTCTGATGATTTGTTCTGCATATAAATTAAACAGGTAGGGGGAAAGTATGCAGCCTTGTCGTACACCTTTGCTGATTTTAAACCATTCTGTTTCTACTTGTTCCGTTCAAACTGTTGCTTCTTAATCAATGCAAAGGTTGTACAAGAGAACGATCAGGTGTTCTGGTATACCCATGCTTCTTAATGTGGCCCAGAGCTTCTCATGGTTTACACAGTCAAAAGCCTTGCTATAGTCGATAAAACAGATATAGATATCCTTTTAGTATTCTTTTGTCTTTTTCAAGAATTCATCTCACATCCGCAATGATATCTCTCGCTCCTTGCCCTTTCCTTAACCCTGCTTGCACTTCTTGCAGTTCTCGGTCTAGGTATAGTTATAGTCTCTGCTGAATAATCTTGAGTAGAACACCAGTAGATACAGTAATAGCTCAGAAAATGCTCAGTGTAGGGCTTTGGAGCTAGCATACGGTCTCAGGTTTAATGAAAAGCCTGCCGCCTCCTCTACACAGGTTTCCTGTTAACAGGGTCACCCAGTCAGGCTCAGAGCTTCTTCTTGGCTCAGTGGCCCAGCGCTGAGTTTTTAATAAGCTATTATGGTGATTACTGCTGTTCGTGACCTAGCAGCTGAAACTGACAGAGGAAGGGACAGGCCGAGGTGAAGGTCTAGCTACAGTGGCAGCACTTTAGCATCTATCCGATTTTAACACCGAAGGCAGTAGCTTATGTTGCCGATGCCTAAATCCAGATTCAATGTCAACTCATTAAGGATCTTGTATCTTCCCAAGATAGTTGAATACTATGTGAGAAGTATTTGATGTGACTTGACTTGATTTTATTTACTTGATATACAAAATCTAATCTGGGTGGAAGTGATTTATTATAAGTGGTAATGATTTAGGATTGACCGCTGAGCTATTTCCTTAGGAATGTGGTGAAAGTAACGAGGAAGGCCAGTCATCCACTATAGTTCTGTATGTTATTATCTTGCAAACCACTATGTACTGTGATAGCACTTAAGAGAGATTATAATCCTGTGTGTTACCAGTCTTGGCTTTAATAAACTTCAGACTTTGCAAAAGAATCCTGAGAAGTTACTTAGGGCTGATTATAGTATTGCCAAGAGGGATGTTTTAGCTTGATAGCATTGTAGTTCTGTCTACGAGTTCTTGTATATAACCTGGATTTAATACCTGAAGCTGCAAGCTTCAGGGCCTGTGGCTTTTATCTTCCTGTCTGCATATACACAACTGTTTAAATCTCTTTTAAAGCTATTGAGCCTTGTCTAATTATTTCTTGGTCACAGAAACATCTGTAATAACCAGAATGGCTAAATGTCAAGACAGAACAATTAGTATGCATATGAAAACGAAGACAGGACATCAGAAGGTAACAAAAGTGTTTAGTGGAAATACTTTTTCTCTAAGCCTAGGTAAAGCAACTGCCAAGCTCTGTGAGTTGTGACTTAAGACAGAATCACTAAAGCCCACTAGCACTTAGCATGCACAATAAATACCAGGTTGGTTAATAAGAGGCTGGTTTTCGGTAGGGCTATCAATTTAAATCAGGCGCCTCAATCTCTGGTCCTTGAGAGCTGCAAATGAGTCAGGTTTTCATGATATCATTAATGAATATGTATGAGATACTACTGAGCTACTTACTACTGCCTCTGTATGCAAATCTCTCTTGTATATATTGATTACAGATATTGAGAAAATCCAACTGGTTTGTGGCCCTCAAGGAGCAGATTTTGAGACCCCTGGTATAAACCTAGAAGACTAAATTTTAGCTGCCTAGTTTCTGTTTATATTAATGCTCACCATAACCTAAATGTTAAGAGTGGTGTACAAACCAATAACATAAGTTCAGTTTAAATACAAATAACCTCAGTTTTTGCTAACTGAAATAGTCAATTTTTTTGCTTATCTTATCCTGGTTTTCATATTGCCTTCTATGAAAAGGGGGCGTGTATGTTTTTGATCCTATTGAAGAGGATGCCTTAATAATACATTGTATGATCCCAGTGTCAGTTTTGGCAATGTTAGAAAGCTACATTTCCTGGGCTAGGGACAGTGAGTTTTCTGGTGCTATAGCCTGGAATTCTTTACCATCAAAGTTTGACTTTGTGGGGACTTATGACATTCTGGAAAGTAGTAAAAATGAATTTGAAGATTAGATTTATTTATTTATACATTTCTTCTATATCGCCCCTTCCAGAGATCAAGGGTGGTTTACAGTTAACAATTGAACAACCTTTACATGAAACAGTGTTAAAGCTTGTGTGTGGGGGGGGGGGGGGAGGTAGATTATGTTTATCTCTATTTGCTTTTATATATTAGCATTTATGTATAAGGTTTTTAGTTTGCTACACTTTTCTATGCATGCTAAGGTGTTATACTAAAATAATAAATCAAATTAAAATAAGTAAAAATGTGCATCCTTGACTGGAAATCCATCCCAGCTCCTTTCTTAAAATGCAGGGTTCCCACTGGTCCTCACATGCCCAATTACTTTTTTTTTTTAATTTAGGGTGCATCCAGACATGCTACTGTATGTCCTCTACCACCTCTCCAAAACATAAGAAAATTAACAAGAGTCTGAAGGAAACCATCATAGCAGGAGCAGTTAAGGTCATTGCTACCATCTCCACTAGACTGCAGGAATCATTCCACAGGTGGCCTCCTAAATTTTAAAAAATGTGATCAGAAAGGAGGATTTGGTATTGAGAATTAGAAAACTTTCTACAGATTGGAGATTAGAGTGGGACATGGTTTGGGGACTGAAGTATTTTTTGAGTGGATTGGGAGCGGGAGGGTAGAGCAATGTTGCTCCTCTGTAAGGATTGATAAGGCACATAAGTGGGTGACTCCTAAGCTAATCACTGTTCAGTGCTTTTAAATTGTCCCACAGTGGTTGAACGTGAGAATTGGTAGCTCATGCCGACAGATTGACCAGCACAGTTTTTACCCAAGGTATGGCATTTGCTAAAGCTTGGTCCAGGAAATAATGTACTGCAAAAGTATGAAGCAAGGACGATGTGACGGCTTTGCAGATCATTGATAGTGATGCAGATTTTAAGAGCACCACAGTAGTTGCTGTAGCTGTAAGGGAGGAGTGGCCTAGTGGTTGGGACAAGTTACCACAGGCCAGAAGGTTGGGGGCTCAAATCCCACAGGTGCTCCTTGTGGTCTTAGGCAAGCCACTGAACCCTCCATTGCCCAAGTTCCCTGTAAGAATTAATGTATGTGTCTCATATCCCCTTGTGTTAAATGCATCCTCCAATTGTGTTGTGACCACTTTGATTGAAGGATAAGGTGGTATACAAAACTGTCTAAATAAATAATTTGATAAGACTTCAGTTTAGAGATGAGACAAGTACCCCCTTGTTCATAACAGAATTGGATGCAGGATACCAGTCAGCTGGCTAAAGTTCTTTTTGTGAGTGTCATGTCGGGACTTTTGAGATTGAAGGACATAAAAAGTTGTGTGGACTTTCTAAAATAATTCCATTTTTTTTAAGATTTTAACCAAAATGCATATACAATGTATTTAAGAAAAGCATAACTTGCTACCATTAGAAATTAGGAAAAAATGCGGAAAAAGAAAACATTATCAAGAGATACTCTAGCCCCCATCATGGGAGAGAAGCAGAAGAGAACAAAGGTGATAATACCTAGAACTACCCCAGTCAAAAACAGGACAGGAGTCAAGAGTATACAAAAATCCCTAAGTACCCACACTAACCCATGGATTTGTCCCAAAGAAAATTTTCCAAATGGGAAACATCTGTGAAAACAAACTTATTTCCAGCATAGGCAACCACACATGTACGGGAGAAACAGAGATAGAATGGAAGGAGGAGTGGCCTAGTGGTTGGGGTAAGGTACTACAGGCTGGAAGGTCAGTGGTTCAAATCCCACTAGAGGACAGCAACCTTGGGCCGGAAGGACTGGGGTTTCTAGTCCCACAGGTGCTCCTTGTGGTCTTGGGCAAGCCACTTAACCCTCCATTGCCCATGTTCCCTGTAAGTATTAGTGTATGTGTCTCATATCCCCTCGTGTTAAATGTATCCCCCAACCGCTTTGACCCGGTGAAAAGCGGGATATAAATGCAGATAAATAAAATAAAAATTAAAAAATAGAATGTGGCTTCGATAGTCAAGACTTTAGACCGTAACTGCAAGAAAGCCTTCCTATGCATTTGCGTAGGCCTAGCAAAATCAGGAAAAATATTTATCAGTTGTGCAAAAAAGGGAAGAGACTTTATAGAGAAGTATAATTTCAAGACAACAACCTTAACAGACTCCAATCCTAAAGTGACCAATCGAGTCGCCCTCTCAAAGACAATGGGGTATGTTTACTAAACCGTCCTAACGTCGCAGCGGTGGTATTATCGCGCGATCACTTATCACGAGATAACACCGCGGCAGCGTAAAGGCACACTAATGCTGTGAAATCCGGGTCTGAAAAGTGGAGTAAGGCTTCCCAGAGGGCAGAGAGAAGGGGTCAATGGGCAGAGAGTGGGAGGGGAGAGGCTCCAGGCACACTAACGCTGTGAAATCCGGGTCTGAACACTAACGCCAGTGAAACCCTTGCGTTAAGGCACATTTGCAGGAAAGAGAAACCATTTAAGTCAGCAATGTGCAGCAAAGGCAGGGAAACTCATAAAAGTGATAGCTGTGATACATGTGCAGGGACCAAAAAGGCAAATAAACATATAAAAGGACCAGAACCACATCTAAAATCCCAATAACCAAGCTGGTCAATAGTGATATTAATGATAAACATAAAGCAACACTACTGACAAAACATATAAATTAAGATATCACGTTTGGAAGGGTCTATGCTCTGTCCCCCTACAAAGTGAATGATCCCACATTGAAATAGCACTGATCAGGGTTTCTGTCATTTAGATTGGGCAGGTTTGTTATGGCGTGCACATGTGCAGCAACAGCAGAGTGGGCACATAGGAAACGGAAACTGTACAGATGCTGTAAATGGGATACAGGGGGCTGCAGGCGGCACATGCTGTGGTCCAGCTGGGGCACAGTGCGGACTAGGCAGATGCCTAGGTGGCACATAGGAATGCCGAAACTGTAAAGCAGCAAGACAGCAACTGACGAGGGTCCAACATGGGCACGAGTGTGTGTTCCACAGTGTCACAGGGGAGATTACCCAGCAGGTACTGTGGTGATGAGACGGTAATAGAGCCCAAGAAAGTGGGGAAAAAACACCCATTCACTTCTGAGCAGAGAAATAGTTCAGGGAGTTTTAGGGTTAAAACTCCAGTTAAGAAAAAAAAACTGCATTCACAGAGCTGTTGAGAGTGAGCCACGCCCCAGCTCCAAGGTAACCAGGGGAGGTGGCAAGGAATGCTTGGAGGTGGAGTTCGATGCCATAGGACAGTCTCACTCATATAAGCTCAGGGAAGCAGGAAGGAAGGTGTGTGCATCCTCCGGGGAGGAGGTTTCCACCAAGAAGGGAGAGTCTACCAGGAGAGTAGAGACTTCCAGAGAGTCTGGTGAGGAAGCAGGGAATGAGGAGACCAAGAGAAGACCTGAGAGAGGAAGGTACTCCAGGAGCTATCTCAAGAGAAATCCCTATTGCACTCAGCATACAGAAAACTCTAGCCCTGAAGAGAGCCCAGCTGGTAGGGGAATTACAGCTGGCCTGGAAGACAGGAAAGTTCATTCTGTGGGAGATGCTGTTTCTGAGCAAGGTACGGGACTGTCTTTAAGAGAGCTCGGGGGAAGTGTTTCATCTTCAGCAAAGCCTGGGAAAAGACTAATTGCTGGGGAAAAGGTGAGCACATTAGAAGCCTTAAAGAATCTGCTAAAAAATAATGAACTCCTCTGTCCTCCCACTGTTACTCAGCGGGGAGAAGAATCCCAGTGGGGAAAGGTTTTAAAGTTACTAGAGAAACTAAAACCTGCTGTTTCACATGCTGAGCCCAGTCAGGTGCCAATTGACCTAGATGAGGAAAGCATGCAAATAGATGAGTGTGTTTCAGATAACGTTTCCTCTGATTCTGAAATGGATTGCTCATTCTGTGTAAGCCAGAAGTGACAAGGATATAGGGTTTTAAAGTTGTAAAAACCCAGAAGCTTTCCTAACTGCATGACTTGCTGGAGATTTGGGTTAAATGAAGTGCTAACGTTTTGAGCTGAACAGAGAGGTTCAAAAGGGGTCATGTGGAGCCTTGAACCCAAAATGCAAAGGTTAGCAGCTTGAAGAAAAGAATATAAATGTTAGCAGCTTGAAAGTAAAGAAGACAAATGATACCAGCTTAATGTGAAGAATGCAAATGTTTAACAGCTTGAATTGAAGAAGTTAAGGTGCAGTTTAGAGCGCTGTGAAAACCTGGGTTTGTGCTAGACCCAGTTGGGAACCTGGAGCTCTGATCTCTGCTGAAGGAAAAGACTTTATTGCTGGTTTAAAACAAGCTGTCTGAAACAATGCTGCATTGACTGTTCTGAAAGTTTGCTGTGAAGTTTTGTTGCCTTTTGTTTTTCAATGGAGAAGTATCCGACTTTGCTTTGCTGTATATTTGAACTCCTTAAAAAGAAGTATATTGGCTAGGAAAATAAAATTATAATAAATTTCCTGTTTGCCTTTTTGAAACCCCTCGGTTATTCTTTATTGCACAACTACACTATCCAGATGCTGCGGCTCTGGACCTAAGCTGACAAAAGGGACATTAAGAGGTACGTCCACTGCTCCTAGGCAACCGCCTAGCCAGTAGTGGGCGCTACAGTACCCCCAAGGGCATATAACATTGGCAGGCAGTGGGGGGGGGGGGAAGCACGCATGTCCATGTAGGCACCCCTACCCGAGAACGCACACCATAGGCAGCTGCCTACCGGCATACTGGATGGCCCCAGCACCACCGGCATAATGGCATGGCATCATGGTGGCAGAGGGGTTCTGGTGGCGGAGGGGGCAGTGGCATCTGCCCACAGCAGACCATGACCTAGCCCCGTTTAGGTGGGTGCCATGCAATGCAACAGACAGGGTCTGTCTGATGAACAGTCATGGTATCCCCAGGGAATGAGATGTCCCTGTGGCAACAGTGTGGTGCAGTACACACAGCCAGTGTTTTTAGGAGCAGAAGGTCACAAGTTCAAACCCCAGCTGTGGCTCCTGCCAACCCTTTCCCCATATTTTACCTAGTACTAAAAAAAGACAGAACCCCAGCTGTGGCTCCTGCCAACCCTTTCCCCATATTTTACCTAGTACTAAAAAAAGACGGAACCTTTATTGCAGATAAAATAAACATGCCTGAAATGCCTATATTTTATCGTACAGAGCACAGACACCATAAACATGTGCAATCTCTAGAGCAGAGTTTCCCAACTGCAGTCCTGGAGGGCCAAACACCATTCAGGTTTCATGCTGTCCCTAATAAATATGCCTGTGCTGCATTAGTATGCCCCGCCCCCATTGTATGCAAATGTATCTCATGCATATTCATTAGGGACAGCATGAAAACCTGAACAGTGTTTGGCCCACCAGGACTGGAGTTGGGAACCTCTGCCCTAGAGCAGCGGCCAACAGGGGCATAAACACCCACACCCACAGGTTCCACTATCCAAAGCCTCATGGAGAGTCAGGCTGTTGGGTCCTGCGTGCAGCAGCATCTCCCAATACTAGCACTTGCATACCTTAGCAATGCTGCCCTAAACTTGGGAATACGTTACACATATATCAAAAGGTTGCTATGATTAATGGCAGATAACAATTCCTAAGTTAAGCACAATTTGCTGATAGAGCTGCATCATAGCAACCTTTCTGATATCTGTGGAGTGTGTTTCAGTTTTGGTTTCTGACAGTGTTTACCACCCCGGTGAGTGACCCCAACAGTACTGCGTACCATAGCCATGCCAGCACTGTGCCCAGGCCAGGGCTGCCAAAAGCCTCTATATTTGCACAATGCTGGCATAGATGTGGGAGTGTGTGTCTGTCTATCCAGTGTGTTGTGGTTGCCTACACCTTACTCAGCCCACACTGCTTGCACTGTTTCCAGCGTTAGCCTGCCAATGTGCATGATGAGGAGCAAGGTGCTGTGGGTATGGCCCAGACAGGATGCATCTGCATAGGGCAATGGCTGGGACATTGTAGTGCCTGGTCACCACCTGCACGGACAGAGTGGCCACAGCATGTCCTGCTGGGAGGTCACTCTCACCCTGACTGAGCAGTGACCACGGCATGGCTAGTTTCCCCCATAGTGCTATATAGTATTTCTCTCAAGTGATATTTATGGGTTCTTGTTTCTGGGGCCCAATCACTGACTTATCTGCTTGGTGTGTGTGCTCACATCCCAGTTTTGGGTGCATGCATCTCCTCCAGGAACATGCACTATGGACTAGCTAGCAGACTGTCTGCAGTTAGTATGTGTATGGCTGGAATACCTTGCAGGGTGCAGCGGCTGGAGACTCACTGTGCTCGTTGCTGGAGAATGTCAGATAGTGGTGGGGGGCAGCTGAGCATTTCCAGGCCTACTGTCTCTCTGCTATTGCCTTATGGATGTATACAGATCTGCATTGACTGATCCTGTAGGGGTGCCTGTTCCCCAGCAGGAGTGGGGTTGATGGTTCCCTCTACAGCCACCATTGCGGGGATGTGGCATATAGAATGTGGATCTGTTGGTGGGAGATCCTGTCCCCCACCCTGAGCCCCAGAGGGCGGGTTGGGTGGTGCTACATAATCCGCCTATGGGTCCAAACATTCCCCTTCACTTCAATCATGTGACCATGGCACCAACACAGGATATGCACTATTCTGGGTGCATCATAGTCCACAAGGGCTAGACGTGACTGGGAAATACAGATGGACACAGGTGTATCCTAGGTGTGTCTGCAAGGACTACCTATCACACACTGGCACTAATGGTGACCTGCAGCATAGCCTATCTCAGCTAAGCCAGCTAAGCCTATCTCAGCTAAGCCTTGGCGGACAGTGCACTTTATAATGTGCCCTCTAGAGTGCCTTATAGGGCGCCTTATGCGGCACCTTAGGTCACGGCACTGTGAGGGTGTGTTTGCTGGCAGCAGTAATTTAAATTTCAAGAGAAAATGCCTCAGACAGCACTGATTTAAAGTAAAGAGTAAGGCCTCAGACAGCCTTACTCATTAAGCCCACTGGAGGATCAAAGTCATGACCCCTGTTTCATCAGCTCAATGTATTAACCATTGTGCTACACCTCTGTTGCTGTGTTTGCGGGTCAGCGCGCCTAATTAAGGCTAACACGTGTTAATGTGCCACAGTTCCCTTTATCCCACGATAACGGACTTTATCGCACAATAACCCGAAATGCTACCTTAAGACTGGAACGCCCACTAACTTATATGGCATTCGTCACAGTAAGACTGCAACTAATGCCTGTAACATTAAGACGGTTTAGTAATACCCTAATGTCTCAAGAAAAGCGGTCAAATCAAGGCTATCCGGAGAGGTGATGGAATCCAATCCTTCTCCTCTGGCCACTTCTACCCAAGTCTCCTTGGAAACATAAAATAACTTAGAAATAACTAAACAACATTACTAAACAACAGAATTTCTTTCAAATACTTTTTCAGCAGCTTGAGGGGGGACAGAAGCAGCCTCACAGTAAAATTCAGAAATTGCAAATTCCTTGCCCTTAATTTATTCTCCATTGCCTCTAGTTTGGCGTGGATAACCAAACTCTCTTTAACTATTGCCCCTCTAGAGACTGCAATGAGGGCTAAGAGCCCTCAAGTTTCATTGCATGAGACTCTAAAGAAGCAATTAAAGAGTCCTGCTGTTTAAATTTGTCCACAGACTCTTCAGAAAACTTGCACAGTTGACTCATAGTCCCAGTCAGTATTGATTCCACGCTCAACAGCTTACCCCAAACATCCCTCAAGGAAACCTCAGTAGAGGGGCCCAATGGCTCATCCAAACTTGAAGATGATGTTGCAAGAGAAACTGCCTTGGGGTACCAAACACCAGCCGGGGGACCTGAGAGGGAGGGAGATTGCGGAGAGTGCTTGCTTGTAAACAGAGAAGGAGTGGTCCTCTGAGAACCATTAGCATCCAGAGCAGACAAACCTATCATAGAAGAAGGCTGGGGTGGAGGTAATGCAACTGGATCTCAAGGAAGAGTCAATATTCATAGTATTACTCATGGAACGGGTAAACGTAGATCGACTGTTTACGTTTTCAGAATATAGGAAGACTAGGGGACATGCAATGAAGCTACAGGGTAAACTATTTAAGACTAATAAAAGAAAATATTTTTTCACTCAACATGTAATCAAACTCTGGAATTTGTTACCGGAGGATGTAGTAAAGGCTGTTAGTGTAGCTGGGTTTAAAAAAGGTTTGGACAAGTTCCTGGAGGAAAGGTCCATAAACCATTATTAAGAAGGGAACCAGGATATCAATGCTTGACCCAGTACAAGCATTGCAGAACCTGTGTCTTTTGGGGAAACTGCTAGGTACGTATGACCTAGATTGGCCACTGTTGGAAACAGGATACTGGGCTTGATGGACCTTGGTCTGACCCAGTATGGCATATCTTATGTTCTTATGTTCTTATGGTTGTAGAAGGAGGCAAAGTAACAGGTTGCACATGGAGGTCCATAGGCCACTTGACCGGGACTGCTCCTCTTGCACCTCCTGGTGCCTTGTTCTTTACCTTCTGCTTGCCTGTAACAATTCAGACCTTCTTCCAGTGCTCCTTCTTTCAATGAAGGGGCTTGAAAGGGGCAGAACATGCCCCTTTGGTCACACCCCTTCTGCCACGTGCCCCCATTACACACCTGCAGCCATGACCCACAGGAAAACTAAGCTTTTACCTCGGAGACTGATCACAAGGGGGAGGAGCAATCTTACAGCTGGTTTCTGCAGGGGTGCAATTGCTAGAGATGGCAAAGCACCAAGAGCACACAGTCTCTCTCCAAACACACTAGCTTTTACCTCCGAGGCTGATCACAGTGGGGAGGAGCAATGTTACAGCTGGTCTCTGCAGGGGGCAAAACAGCAAGAGCACAAAATCTCTCTGCAAACAGCTCTCCACGATTCCATTTTCTTTAGATGACACCAAAATGCTCTTTTACAATAGAGTGTGGAGGGCTTTTTTGCACAATTTTCTGTATAGTTTTGGACAAAATGTAGAAAGGACCATCTCTTCATTCATGTAGAAAGGTATTGCCACTAGGTGAAAATTTAAGTTGAGGTCAAAGAACTACTTTATGAGATTGAAACTGAGTGTAGGATCTGTAGGTCACCAATGCCTGAAGCTCACTGACTCTTCTAGCTGAATTAATTGCTATGAGGAAAGCTGCTTTCCATGTAAGAAACTTCAGTGTTGTGGACTCCAATGGTTTCAAAGGATGCCTTCATAAGCGAAACTAGCATCATATTAAAGTCCCATGGCACAGAAGGTTTCTGAAGTGAGGGGTGACATGAAGACCTCATGAAGCATGTAATATTTGACAGTGAGATGCAGAAAGGTTAGCCACCATGATGTAGTAAGCTGAGTTAGCACTGAGATGGACTCTAATTTGGTTGTAATCTACCTTGAGCTAATGGTTAAGCAGAATATGAATGTGCAATTACACAAATCTAAACTAAACTACATGATACAAATTGTAGAGATACTGCAAGATGATAGATGGACATATAGTAGAAAATCTCCTACACTTGAAGACACGGGTTCTTCTAATAGACAGCTTCCAGGCAGCAGTAAGGATGTTTTGAATAGGCTTTGCTAAACTACTACTACTACTACTACTACTATTACTACTACTACTGAGCATTTATATAGTGCTACAAGACAAATGCAGCGTTGTACATACACATGTAAAAGACGGTCCCTGCTCATCAGAGCTTACTATCTAGATAAGGCAGACAAACAACAGTTGAAGACAAAGATATATCTAGGGGTACGCTAGCACAAGGGAGATCAAGGGGGTTATTCCAGCAGCCGAATAGACCGGTTGCACGTACACAGGAGACAGGTATGTAGCAAAAACATCTACGAACCTATTCTGGTACCTGGTGCCCATGGCCATTTATCTTGCTTGCACAGGGATGTCTGCAAGCACCCACAAGGGGGTGGAATGGGGCGTGGCCAGGCCCAAAGATGTGTACACCATATTCCAGAAAGCCCCGGGCACATTTACTGCTTTTGCTGCAGACATGTCCGTTATTCCTGCCAGATACATGGATCAAGGCCAGGACTTTGCCAATTTTCTGCCATCTTCTAGGATTCGTCCCTATAGGTGAGAGTGTGTATGTGTGTGTGCGTGCACAGTAAGGTTGGAGGGTTGCATGGGAGGAGCTGGTGTTGGGATCCGCAAAGCATGGAGGAAATGAATGCCTGGTTTGCGATGACCATGTGCATATAATGAAGATTGAACCAAAGGAAACTGAAGCTCAGTTTAAAGCAGAAAATAAAAAATATTTAGAAAAATAAGTGATTCAAACTTAATCTGACCTTGTCTTTGACATCATCGAGCCACTGAGATGCAGGATTGCTGCGTCCTGTGGCCTTTCAGGCTCTGCAACTATGGCATTGGATATTTAGTGGCTTAAAAGCTACGTGCTCTTCTTTACAATGTTACATGGGATAAGTCATATTGATTCTTTGTTTCCCTTTAAATGTTTCGTGTAAGGGAAGCTTTCTATGCCCAACCTTTGACATCACACAAGAGCAATGATGAAGTAATGGGAATGGTGGGTGGATATATAGACCGCCCGAAAGACCACCCTTTAAACTCAGTGATGTCAAGGTCAAGTTCAGGTTAAGTTTGAATCACTGATTTCTCTAGATATTTTTTGATAGTTTTCTTTATAGTGAAGTGTAGTTTTCCTTGGCCCAATCTTCATTATACGTACTGTCAGATATTTGGTCCTATGTTTTGTATGTACTAATATTTTTGCAACAGCCATGTTGCATGAGGCAGATGGAGACAGGAGGAGGGCAGCAAGGAGGCCACTCTATCAGAGCAGAAGGGACCTCGGCTGAGAAGCCAGTACATGGACCTCACTGATGAACTCAGTGTCACCAGATTCTACTTTGATAGGGCAGCCATATATCAGCTGTGCCAGGAGCTGGAGCCCCACCTCAGTGCAAAAACACACAAGGGACAGGCCCTGCCTGCGCATCTAAAGGTGACAGCAGCACTCACCATCTTAGCAACAGGTACCTTTCAGTCTCTGCTGGCAACCACAGTAGATCTGAGAGAAGCAGCAGTGTCCAAGTGCATCCCCCAGTTTCTGAGTGCTTTCCTATTGCGTGCCTCAGATTGTATTTCAATCCCTCATAGAGTGAAGCAGTGGCAACAGACAATGGTTCCATTTCATGAGGTGGCTGGGTTCCATTCTGTGCTCAGGTTGATTGATTATATGCATGTGGCCCTGAAGCCTTCTCAACAGAGGCCACATTCTACGACCGAACAGCATTCCACTCTTTCAATATGCAAGTAGTATGCAGTGTACTGGGAGAAATTACTGATGCTGTTGCAAGATTCCTCAGAGCATGCCACAGTGTATCTATCCTTACCCAGTCCTTGATCTATGCAAGCTTTGAGAGTGGTGGATTCTGTGGATGGTGGCTACTGGGTAAGCTGACATTGAGATCCTCCTCCCATGCCTACACAGGCCTGACCAGGAGAAGATTGCCACAGAGTAGACTGTGAGATGGCAGGCAGGATTTCCCCACAGATAGCAAATGTGTACAGAATGAAATAAGCCAAGACAGAGACTGGACATTTTATGGGACAGATGTAGCCACATGTAGGGAACTGCTGTGAGAGATGTCAGTACCCAGATATGTGGGAAACAGATGCCATAGCCAAAAAGCCATAGTTATTAAAAGAGCATATTTTTGTAGCTCAGCAATATTATGCATACTTTGGGGAATTGCAATGTTAGTTTAGGTTTTGTGAACTCTGTAAAGGTCCATACTTAGCATTTTAAATAGTAATTTTAGAGATGACCAATGAAAGAATAACTAAACATTTTTCTATTGCCAAATATTTTTTAATGCAAGGTTTGTCATGAAAAATATGTAAATTTTTACTCCCAGAATATAAGCAGGAACATGTTTTCCCGCTTTTCTCTATGGCTCGTGCCTGCACCCATGTGTATTTCTCACTGTCAATATGTGCACAATCCAGTGAATAGCATGTCAGGCGAGGCATGCTGGACACATCCATGACCCAATTCCAGAAACGCGGGGTATATTTGGAAATATTTTATTTTTATTGCTGTTGGTACTCAACACACAGACACACACACACACACTTATTTATTTATTTATTTTACTCTGTGACAAAATTCGAATTAGAAATTAGGGGAAAGCCGACAGTCACCCAAGAGCAGATGGTTCGGAAGAATGTATCCTTGAAGGATACTACCAAAAGCAGAGAGGTTCCACAAAAGAGTAAAGTAGCCCAAATGCCCTCAAGTATGGAGCAGACAGAGCTTAAAGATCCCAATTTACCCATGTCTAACAATAGCCAAATTAACATGAATAAAATACATTCTCTAAAATGCTTGTATGCAAATGCTAGAAGTCTAAAGAATAAGATGGGAGAGTTAGAATATATAGCACTAAATGAAAGGTTAGATATGATTGGAATATCAGAGACATGGTGGAAGGAGGACAACCAGTGGGACACTGTGATACCTGGGTACAAACTATATCGTAATGATAGAGCTGATCAAATTGGTGGAGGGGTTGCGCTCTATGTTAGAGAGGGCATTGACTCAGAAAGGATTAAAGTTTTGCAGGAAACAAAATCTGCTGTAGAATCTATATGGATTGAAATTCCATATAAAAGGGGGAAGGCAATGGCAGTGGGGGTGTACTATCGAGCAACTGGCCAGAATGACCAAATGGATGATGAAATGCTCAAAGAAATCAAGGAAGCTAACAAAAGTTACAGCGCAGTAATAATAATGGGTGATTTCAATTACCCCAGTATCGACTGGGTCAGTGTCACGTCAGGACATGCTAGGGAGATAAAGTTCCTAGATGAAATAAATGACTGCTTCTTGGAGCAGCTGGTTCATGAACTGACCAGAGGGGAAGCCATATTAGACCTAGTCCTTAGTGGAACACCAGATCTAGTGCAAGAGATAAGGGTGTTGGGGCCACTTGGCAATAGTGATCATAGCATGATCGCCTTTGATTTAATTAGTGGAGGAGGGATAGTAAGGAAATCCACAGTGCTACCTTTTAACTTTCGAAAGGGAGACTATGATAAAATGAGGAAAACAGTTAAGAAAAAACTAAAAGGAGCAGTTGCAAAGGTTATAGACGTACATCAAGCTTGGGTGTTGTTGAAAAATACTATCTTGGAAGCCCAGACCAGCTGTATTCCACGCTTTAAGAAAAGTGGAAGGAAGTCCAAAAAACTGCCAGCATGGTTTAAAGGTGAGGTCAGAGAGGCTGTTGTTGCCAAAAAAGCATCTTTCAGGAAATGGAAAAAAGAGCCAAACGACGAAACCTGGAAACAGCACAAGCACTGGCAAGTCAAATGCAAGGAATTGATAAGGCAGGCAAAGAGAGAATTTGAGAAGAAGCTTGCTGCGGAAGCAAAAACGCAAAATAAAGACCTTTTCAAGTACATTCGTAGCAAAAAACCTGTGAGAGAGTCAGTTGGTCCATTAGATGATAAAGGAGTTAAAGGAGCACTAAGAGGCGACAAGGCGATAGCGGAGAGACTGAATGAATTCTTTGCTTCGGTCTTTACTGAGGAAGATATAGGGATGTTACCCATGACTGAAGTGGTATTTAAAGGTGCGGAAGAATTGAAGGAAATATCGATACATCGGGAAGATGTCTTACAACTATTAGATAAACTGAAGAGTAGCAAATCACCTGGGCCGGATGGTATATATCCAAGGGTGTTGAAAGAACTGAAATATGAGATTGCAGAACTGCTATCAGTAATCTGTGAACTATCATTAAAATCATCTCTAATACCTGAAGATTGGAGGATCGCCAATGTAACCCCAATTTTTAAAAAAGGTTCCAGGGGTGATACGGGAAACTACAGACTGGTGAGCCTGACATCAGTACCGGGAAAAATGGTAGAAACCATCATAAAGAATAAAATTACTCAGCATGTAGATAGTCACAACCTAATGGGAGACAGCCAACATGGCTTTAGACAAGGAAGATCTTGTCTTACTAATCTGTTATGTTTTTTTGAAGGAGTGAATAAACAGGTGGACAAAGGTGAGTCGGTTGATATTGTGTATCTGGACTTTCAGAAAGCCTTTGACAAGGTCCCTCATGAGAGACTTTTGGCAAAACTAAAGAGTCATGGGATAGGAGGCAGTGTACTATTGTGGATCAGGAACTGGTTAAAAGATAGAAAGCAGAAGGTAGGGCTAAATGGCCAATTTTCCCAATGGAGAAAGGTGAATAGTGGTGTACCCCAGGGATCTGTGCTGGGTCCGCTGCTTATTGACATATTCATAAATGACCTGGAAAGTGGAATAACGAGTGAGGTTATCAAATTTGCAGATGACACAAAACTATTTAAAGTTGTTAAAACCCAAGAGGATTGTGAAAAATTGCAAGAGGATCTTGATAAATTGGAAGACTGGGCATCAAAATGGCAGATGAAATTTAATGTGGACAAGTGCAAGGTTATGCACCTAGGGAAGAACAACCCAAACTATGGTTACACGATGCAAGGTTCCACATTAGGAACCACCACCCAGGAAAAGGATTTAGGCGTCATTGTGGATACTATGTTAAAACCCTCGGCCCAGTGTGCAGCGGCGGCCAAGAGAGCAAATAGAATGCTAGGTATGATAAGGAAAGGAATGGAAAATAAAACAAAAGATATTATAATGCCTCTATATCGTTCCATGGTGAGACCGCACCTTGAATATTGTGTGCAATTCTGGTCATCGTATCTTAAAAAGGATATAGCGATTTTAGAAAAGGTACAGAGAAGAGCCACCAAAATGGTAAAGGGGATGGAAGGATACTCCTATGAAGAAAGGCTAAAAAGGTTAGGGCTCTTTAACCTGGAAAAGAGACGGCTGAGGGGAGATATGATAGAAGTCTATAAATTAATGAACGGAGTGGAACGGGTAAACGTAGATCGATTGTTTACCTTATCAGAATATAGAAAGACAAGGGGACATGCAATGAAGCTACAGGGTAAACTATTTAAGACTAATAAAAGAAAATATTTTTTCACTCAACGTGTAATCAAACTCTGGAATTTGTTACCAGAGGATGTAGTAAAGGCTATTAGTGTAGCTGGGTTTAAAAAAGGTTTGGACAAGTTCCTGGAGGAAAGGTCCATAAACCATTATTAAGAAGTGACCGAAGATATCAATGCTTGACCCAGTACAAGCATTGTGGAACTTGTGTCTCTTGGGGAAACTGCTAGGTACATATGACCTAGATTGGCCACTGTTGGAAACAGAATACTGGGCTTGATGGACCTTGATCTGACCCAGTATGGCATATCTTATGATCTTATGATCTTATGAATTATCCCTTGGTCAATTTTATGCTCAGTGCTGGAGGTACAGTAAAAGCTTGCCATTCAAGAATGAAATAGAAAGTTCATGCAAACAAACTCGAGACCTCACCGCTAATAATATTAAAAAAAAAAAAAAGATGCTTTTGCTGCACAGTAATATATTATAGAGTAATTAAGTATGAAGAGAATCAGATGTTATTTTCCTAAACTGAAAGGAAATTAAGATGAATTTGAAAGATGAAGTCATTCCAAAGTTAGAGTTCATCAGTGTTCTTAGATCTTTTGCATTCGCATAGCCACAGTCCTGATGATAAATGTCCATTAATTCTGCGTAGATAACCAGAGAAAACTGGATCCTCTGCAAAATGTGAAATTGGAAGAAGACCTGTCAAAAGGCAAATGAGATCTGGTTGGTCTGTGGTGCAAAATTTGCTAATCTAGTATCGGAAGCATGATAAAGACTAAAAGAGGTAGAACTAAGGAGACACTGCTTGTGGCAACAATAGAAAATATTTTGGAGAAAGTGTGGTTTATAGTCTTCTTGTGTCTTAGCTACTGGTTTTCCATAGCCCTAGGCTCCTGGCATATCAGGGGCCTCTGACTGGATGGAGGTGGATGAAATTTGGCAGGGGTGTTGGCTCCTCAGCTAGAAACTCCTTAAAAATTTCAGTCAAATCTCTCCACAGAGAGAGTCTATGATATGTTTGTATGGACCGATGGATGAAGACAGACTGAGCATTGGCAAGATGCGCGCAAGCACACCTATGGGAAACAAACCTAAAAATTGATAAAACCTGGATTCAATATGATTTATTAACTTTTAACCCTGCCTTGTGCAACTTGGTATTCAAGCAGCTTACAATAAAAATTAAGGGGTCAATATTCTAAATGATTTAACTAGTTAGCGGACCGCTGAGTGGGATAGTCAGAGACACGTCCAGGGGCAGGTCCATCATTAGGCAGAGTGAGGCGATCGCCTCAGGTGGCAAAGTTTTGGGAGCGGAAAAAATGCCCACAAACACCCCAGTGGCAGTCGCCTCACTCTGCCTTTTCTTAAAAGAAAAAAAAAATTCAAAGGATTCGTTGCCAAGACTGCAACAGCAGTGACATTACTGCCGCTGATTCAGACCTGCCGAGAAGCAGCAGCAACCCAAAAAGGGAAGACAAATGGAGCGGGATCTTCGTGCGCTTGAATGGCCACGCTGGTCCCACCCCTTCTGATGCAGCTTTGCGTCAGAGGGGACGGGGCTTGCTTGACCTTTCTAGTGCGTGGCAGACCCGAAAATCTCACACTTTTGTTTGTTTCTTTGCAGATGTCAAGAGAGGTGGCAGCAAGCAGGGAGAGAGGCAATCAGGGGTCTGAGAGGAGCACAACAGGTTCTGGACATGGGGAGAACATAGATAGGAATGGAGGGCAAAAATACATGGGATGGGGTGAGAGACAGATGCTGGATATGGGGTGAGTGGAAGTTAAAGGGTAGATGGTGGCCACAAGGAAGTGGAGGGTAAATACTGACCATAGGGTGAGGGGCAGAGGGCAGATGCTGAATATGGGGAGGGGAGAAAAGGCAGATGTAGAGCAGATGCTGGGCACTGAAGGAGATGGAAAGAAGGCAGAAGCTGAACACTGGGGGGGGGGGAGAGAATGAGAGAAGAGAGATGCTGGGAACAAGAGGAGGGAGAGACTGAGTAAGAGGAGGGATGCTGGGAATGGGGGAGGGAGCAAGAGGAGAGATGCCGGGCATGAGGTGTGGGGTGATGCTGGACACAGGAAGGAAAAGAACAAGGAATGCACACAAGGAGAGGAATAGGGAGGGGGTATAGTGTACACAGTGGCATGGGATGAGAAAGGGTGTGAGGCTCAGGATGTAGGAGAGAGAGAGGAGAGACAATGGGCAGGAGAGGAGAAAAGAGGAGAGATGATGTAGAGAGAAAAGGAAGAGTCAGGGCTGGCCCAACAAGGCAAACTAGGCAGTTGCCTAAGATGGCACCTTCTTTTGGGGGAGAGCAGCATAGAGCAGGGTATTTAAAGCTAAACAATAGATTTTGATGGCCAGAAGGGGTATAAAGCTTAAGGTTTGCCTAGGATACCAACATCTTCAAGCAGCTCTGGAGCCAACCCTGGGAAGAGTTACTTAAAGACTGGGGAATGAGAGGCTGGGGAACGATAGAGAGATGGGGAATGAGAGGCTGGGGAAGGATAGAGAGATGGAGAATGAGAGGCTGGGGAATGATAGAGAGATGGGGAATGAGAGGCTGGTGAAGGATAGAGAGATGGGGAATGAGAGGCTGGGGAAGGATAGAGAGATGGGGAATGAGATGTGGGGAAGGATAGAGAGATGGAGAATGAGAGGCTGGGGAAGGATAGAGAGATAGGGAATGAGATGTGGGGAAGGATAGAGAGATGGAGAATGAGAGGCTGGGGAAGGATAGAGAGATGGGGAATGAGAGGCTGGGGAATGATGAGAGATGGGGAATGAGAGGCTGGGGAATGATAGAGAGATTGGGAATGAGAGGCTGGGGAATGATTTTGGGATGGGGAATAAGTGGCTGGGTAATGATAGAGGGATGGGGAATAAGAGGCTGGGGAAGGATAGAGAGAGGGAGAATGAGAGGCTGAGGAAGGATAGAGAGATGGGGAATGAGAGGCTGGGGAAGGATAGAGAGATAGGGAATGAGATGGGGGGAAGGATAGAGAGATGGAGAATGAGAGGCTGGGGAAGGATAGAGAGATAGGGAATGAGATGTGGGGAAGGATAGAGAGATGGGGAATGAGAGGCTGGGGAATGATAGAGAGATGGGGAATGAGACGTGGGGAAGGATAGAGAGATGGGGAATGAGACGTGGGGAAGGATAGAGAGATGGAGAATGAGAGGCTGGGGAATGATAGAGAGATGGGGAATGAGAGGCTGGGGAATGGTAGAGAGATGGGGAATGAAAGGCTGGGGAATGATAGAGGGATGGGGAATAAGAGGCTGGGGAATGATAGAGAGATGGGGAATGAGAGACTGGGGAATGATGAGAGAGATGGGGAATGAGAGGCTGGGGAATGATGAGAGATGGGGAATAAGAGGCTGGGGAATGATAGAGAGATGGGGAATGAGAGGCTGGGGAATGATAGAGAGATGGAGAATGAGAGGCTGGAGAACGATAGAGAGATGGGGAATAAGAGGCTGGGGAATGATAGAGAGATGGGGAATGAGAGGCTGGGGAATGATAGAGAGATGGGGAATGAAAGGCTGGGGAAGGATAGAGAGATGGGGAATGAGAGGCTGGAGAACGATAGACAGATGGGGAATAAGAGGCTGGGGAATGATAGAGAGATGGGGAATAAGAGGCTGGGGAATGATAGAGAGATGGGGAATGAGAGGCTGGAGAACGATAGAGAGATGGGGAATGAGAGGCTGGGGAATGATGAGAGATGGGGAATGAGAGGCTGGGGAACGATAGAGATATGGGGAATGAGAGGCTGGGGAATGATAGAGAGATGGGGAATGAGAGGCTGGGAATGATAGAGGGATGGGGAATGAGAGGCTGGAGAATGATAGAGAGATGGGGAATAAGAGACTGGGGAATGATAGAGGGATGGGGAATGAGAGGCTGGAGAACGATAGAGAAATGGGGAATAAGAGGCTGGGGAATAATAGAGAGATGGGGAATGAGAGGCTGGGGAATGATAGAGGGATGGGAAATGAGAGGCTGGAGAACGATAGAGAGATGGGTAATAAGAGGCTGGGGAATGATAGAGAGATGGGGAATGAGAGGCTGGAGAATGATAGAGAGATGGGGAATGAGAGGCTGGGGAATGGTAGAGAGATGGGGAATGAGAGGCTGGGGAATGATAGAGAGATGGGGAATGAGAGGCTGGGGAAGGATAGAGAGATGGGGAATGATAGAGAGATGGGGAATGAGAGGCTGGGGAATGATATAGGGATGGGGAATGAGAGGCTGGGGAATGATAGAGGGATGGGGAATGAGAGGCTGGGGAATGATGAGAGATGGGGAATGAGAGGCTGGGGAATGATAGAGAGATGGGAAATGAGAGGCTGGGGAATGATAGAGGGATGGGGAATGAGAGGCTGGGGAATGATGAGAGATGGGGAATGAGAGGCTGGGGAATGATAGAGGGATGGAAATGAGAGGCTGGGGAATGATGAGAGATGGGGAATGAGAGGCTGGGGAATGATAGAGAGATGGGGAATGAGAGGCTGGGGAAGTATAGAGAGATGGGGAATGAGAGGCTGGGGAATGATGAGAGATGGGGAATGAGAGGCTGGGGAATGATAGAGGGATGGGGAATGAGAGGCTGGGGAATGATGAGAGATGGGGAATGAGACGAGGGGAAGGATAGAGAGATGGGGAATGAGAGGCTGGGGAATGATGAGAGATGGGAATGAGAGGCTTGAGAACGATAGAGCGATGGGTAATGAGAGGCTGGGGAATGATGAGAGATGGGGAATGAGAGGCTGGGGAATGATAGAGAGATGGGGAATGAGAGGCTGGGGAATGATGAGAGATGGGGAATAAGAGGCTGGGGAAGGATAGAGAGATGGGGAATGAGAGGCTGGGGAATGATAGAAAGATGGGGAATGAGACGTGGGGAAGGATAGAGAGATGGGGAATGAGACGTGGGGAAGGATAGAGAGATGGAGAATGAGAGGCTGGGGAAGGATAGACAGATGGGGAATGAGAGGCTGGAGAACGATAGAGAGATGGGGAATGAGAGGCTGGGGAATGATGAGAGATGGGGAATGAGAGGCTGGGGAACGATAGAGATATGGGGAATGAGAGGCTGGGGAATGATATAGAGAATGGGAATGAGAGGATGGGGAATGATAGAGGGATGGGGAATGAGAGGCTGGAGAATGATAGAGAGATGGGGAATAAGAGGCTGGGGAATGATAGAGGGATGGGGAATGAGAGGCTGGAGAACGATAGAGAGATGGGGAATAAGAGGCTGGGGAATAATAGAGAGATGGGGAATGAGAGGCTGGGGAATGATAGAGTGATGGGGAATGAGAGGCTGGAGAAGGATAGAGATATGGGGAATTAGAGGCTGGGGAATAATAGAGAGATGGGGGAATGAGAGTCTGGAGACTGATAGTGAGATGGGGATTGAGAGGCTGGGGAATGATGAGAGATGGGGATTGAGAGGCTGGGGAACGATAGAGATATGGGGAATGAGAGGCTGGGGAATGATAGAGGGAGATGGGGAATGAGAGGCTGGGGAATGGTAGAGAGATGGGGAATGAGAGGCTGGGGAATGATAGAGAGATGGGGAATGAGAGGCTGGGGAATGATAGAGAGATGGGAATGATAGAGAGATGGGGAATGAGAGGCTGGGGAATGATAGAGGGATGGGGAATGAGAGGCTGGGGAATGATGAGAGATGGGGAATGAGAGGCTGGGGAATGATAGAGGGATGGGGAATGAGAGGCTGGGGAATGATGAGAGATGGGGAATGAGAGGCTGGGGAATGATAGAGAGATGGGGAATGAGAGGCTGGGGAATGATAGAGGGATGGGGAATGAGAGGCTGGGGAATGATGAGAGATGGGGAATGAGAGGCTGGGGAATGATAGAGGGATGGGGAATGAGAGGCTGGGGAATGATGAGAGATGGGGAATGAGAGGCTGGGGAATGATAGAGAGATGGGGAATGAGAGGCTGGGGAAGGATAGAGAGATGGGGAATGAGAGGCTGGGGAATGATGAGAGATGGGGAATGAGAGGCTGGGGAATGATAGAGGGATGGGGAATGAGAGGCTGGGGAATGATGAGAGATGGGGAATGAGAGGCTGGGGAATGATAGAGAGATGGGGAATGAGAGGCTGGGGAATGATGAGAGATGGGGAATGAGAGGCTGGAGAACGATAGAGAGATGGGGAATGAGAGGCTGGGGAATGATGAGAGATGGGGAATGAGAGGCTGGGGAATGATAGAGAGATGGGGAATGAGAGGCTGGGGAATGATGAGAGATGGGGAATAAGAGGCTGGGGAAGGATAGAGAGATGGGGAATGAGAGGCTGGGGAATGATAGAAAGATGGGGAATGAGACGTGGGGAAGGTTAGAGAGATGGGGAATGAGATGTGGGGAAGGATAGAGAGATGGAGAATGAGAGGCTGGGGAAGGATAGAGAGATGGGGAATGAGAGGCTGGAGAACGAAAGAGAGATGGGGAATGAGAGGCTGGGGAATGATGAGCGTTGGGGAATGAGAGGCTGGGGAACGATAGTGATTTGGGGAATGTGAGGCTGGGGAATGATAGAGAGAAGGGGAATGAGAGGCTGGGGAATGATAGAGGGATGGGGAATGAGAGGCTGGAGAATGATAGAGAGATGGGGAATAAGAGGCTGGGGAATGATAGAGGGATGGGGAATGAGAGGCTGGAGAATGATAGAGAGATGGGGAATAAGAGGCTGGGGAATAATAGAGAGATGGGGAATGAGAGGCTGGGGAATGATAGAGGGATGGGAAATGAGAGGCTGGAGAACGATAGAGAGATGGGTAATAAGAGGCTGGGGAATGATAGAGAGATGGGGAATGAGAGGCTGGAGAATGATAGAGAGATGGGGAATGAGAGGCTGGGGAATGATGAGAGATGGGGAATGAGAGGCTGGGGAACGATAGAGATATGGGGAATGAGAGGCTGGGGAATGATAGAGGGAGATGGGGAATGAGAGGCTGGGGAATGATAGAGAGATGGGGAATAAGAGACTGGGGAATGATAGAGGGATGGGGAATGAGAGGCTGGAGAACGATAGAGAAATGGGGAATAAGAGGCTGGGGAATAATAGAGAGATGGGGAATGAGAGGCTGGGGAATGATAGAGGGATGGGAAATGAGAGGCTGGAGAACGATAGAGAGATGGGTAATAAGAGGCTGGGGAATGATAGAGAGATGGGGAATCAGAGGCTGGAGAATGATAGAGAGATGGGGAATGAGAGGCTGGGGAATGATGAGAGATGGGGAATGAGAGGCTGGGGAACGATAGAGATATGGGGAATGAGAGGCTGGGGAATGATAGAGGGAGATGGGGAATGAGAGGCTGGAGAATGGTAGAGAGATGGGGAATGAGAGGCTGGGGAATGATAGAGAGATGGGGAATGAGAGGCTGGGGAATGATAGAGAGATGGGGAATGATAGAGAGATGGGGAATGAGAGGCTGGGGAATGATAGAGGGATGGGGAATGAGAGGCTGGGGAATGATGAGAGATGGGGAATGAGAGGCTGGGAATGATAGAGTGATGGGGAATGAGAGGCTGGGGAATGATGAGAGATGGGGAATGAGAGGCTGGGGAATGATAGAGAGATGGGAAATGAGAGGCTGGGGAATGATAGAGGGATGGGGAATGAGAGGCTGGGGAATGATGAGAGATGGGGAATGAGAGGCTGGGGAATGATAGAGGGATGGGGAATGAGAGGCTGGGGAATGATGAGAGATGGGGAATGAGAGGCTGGGGAATGATAGAGAGATGGGGAATGAGAGGCTGGGGAAGTATAGAGAGATGGGGAATGAGAGGCTGGGGAATGATGAGAGATGGGGAATGAGAGGCTGGGGAATGATAGAGGGATGGGGAATGAGAGGCTGGGGAATGATGAGAGATGGGGAATGAGAGGCTGGGGAATGATAGAGAGATGGGGAATGAGAGGCTGGGGAATGATGAGAGATGGGGAATAAGAGGCTGGGAAGGATAGAGAGATGGGGAATGAGAGGCTGGGGAATGATAGAGGGATGGGGAATGAGAGGCTGGGGAATGATGAGAGATGGGGAATGAGAGGCTGGGGAATGATAGAGGGATGGGGAATGAGAGGCTGGGGAATGATGAGAGATGGGGAATGAGAGGCTGGGGAATGATAGAGAGATGGGGAATGAGAGGCTGGGGAAGTATAGAGAGATGGGGAATGAGAGGCTGGGGAATGATGAGAGATGGGAATGAGAGGCTGGAGAACAATAGAGAGATGGGGTATGAGAGGCTGGGGAATGATGAGAGATGGGGAATGAGAGGCTGGGGAATGATAGAGAGATGGGGAATGAGAGGCTGGGGAATGATGAGAGATGGGGAATAAGAGGCTGGGGAAGGATAGAGAGATGGGGAATGAGAGGCTGGGGAATGATAGAGAGATGGGGAATGAGACGTGGGGAAGGATAGAGAGATGGGGAATGAGACGTGGGGAAGGATAGAGAGATGGAGAATGAGAGGCTGGGGAAGGATAGAGAGATGGGGAATGAGAGGCTGGAGAACGATAGAGAGATGGGGAATGAGAGGCTGGGGAATGATGAGAGATGGGGAATGAGAGGCTGGGGAACGATAGAGATATGGGGAATGAGAGGCTGGGGAATGATAGAGAGATGGGGAATGAGAGGCTGGGGAATGATAGAGGGATGGGGAATGAGAGGCTGGAGAATGATAGAGAGATGGGGAATAAGAGGCTGGGGAATGATAGAGGGATGGGGAATGAGAGGCTGGAGAACGATAGAGAGATGGGGAATAAGAGGCTTGGGAATTATAGAGAGATGGGGAATGAGAGGCTGGGGAATGATAGAGGGATGGGAAATGAGAGGCTGGAGAACGATAGAGAGATGGGTAATAAGAGGCTGGGGAATGATAGAGAGATGGGGAATGAGAGGCTGGAGAATGATAGAGAGATGGGGAATGAGAGGCTGGGGAATGATGAGAGATGGGGAATGAGAGGCTGGGGAACGATAGAGATATGGGGAATGTGCGGCTGGGGACTGATAGAGGGAGCTGGGGATTGAGTGGCTGGAGATTGGTAGAGAGTTGGGGAATGAGAGGCTGGGGAATGATAGAGAGATGGGGAATGAGAGGCTGGGGAATGATAGAGAGATGGGGAATGATAGAGAGATGGGGAATGAGAGGCTGGGGAATGATAGAGGGATGGGGAATGAGAGGCTGGGGAATGATGAGAGATGGGGAATGAGAGGCTGGGGAATGATAGAGGGATGGGGAATGAGAGGCTGGGGAATGATGAGAGATGGGGAATGAGAGGCTGGGGAATGATAGAGAGATGGGGAATGAGAGGCTGGGGAATGATAGAGGGATGGGGAATGAGAGGCTGGGGAATGATGAGAGATGGGGAATGAGAGGCTGGGGAATGATAGAGGGATGGGGAATGAGAGGCTGGGGAATGATGAGAGATGGGGAATGAGAGGCTGGGGAATGATAGAGAGATGGGGAATGAGAGGCTGGGGAAGGATAGAGAGATGGGGAATGAGAGGCTGGGGAATGATGAGAGATGGGGAATGAGAGGCTGGGGAATGATAGAGGGATGGGGAATGAGAGGCTGGGGAATGATGAGAGATGGGGAATGAGAGGCTGGGGAATGATAGAGAGATGGGGAATGAGAGGCTGGGGAATGATGAGAGATGGGGAATGAGAGGCTGGAGAACGATAGAGAGATGGGGAATGAGAGGCTGGGGAATGATGAGAGATGGGGAATGAGAGGCTGGGGAATGATAAAGAGATGGGGAATGAGAGGCTGGGGAATGATGAGAGATGGGGAATGAGAGGCTTGGGAAGGATAGAGAGATGGGGAATGAGAGGCTGGAGAACGATAGAGAGATGGGGAATGAGAGGCTGGGGAATGATGAGAGATGGGGAATGAGAGGCTGGGGAACGATAGAGATATGGGGAATGAGAGGCTGGGGAATGATAGAGAGATGGGGAATGAGAGGCTGGGGAATGATAGAGGGATGGGGAATGAGAGGCTGGAGAATGATAGAGAGATGGGGAATAAGAGGCTGGGGAATGATAGAGGGATGGGGAATGAGAGGCTGGAGAACGATAGAGAGATGGGGAATAAGAGGCTGGGGAATAATAGAGAGATGGGGAATGAGAGGCTGGGGAATGATAGAGGGATGGGAAATGAGAGGCTGGAGAACGATAGAGAGATGGGTAATAAGAGGCTGGGGAATGATAGAGAGATGGGGAATGAGAGGCTGGAGAATGATAGAGAGATGGGGAATGAGAGGCTGGGGAAAATGATGATAGATGGGGAATGAGAGGCTGGGGAACGATAGAGATATGGGGAATTAGAGGCTGGGGAATGATAGAGGGAGATGGGGAATGAGAGGCTGGGGAATGGTAGAGAGATGGGGAATGAGAGGCTGGGGAATGATAGAGAGATGGGGAATGAGAGGCTGGGGAATGATAGAGAGATGGGGAATGATAGAGAGATGGGGAATGAGAGGCTGGGGAATGATAGAGAGATGGGGAATGTGAGGCTGGGGAATGAGAGAGATGGGGAATGAGAGGCTGGGGAATGATAGAGAGATGGGGAATGAGAGGCTGGGGAATGATAGAGGGATGGGGAATGAGAGGCTGGGGAATGATGAAGGGTGGGGGAATTAGAGGATGGGAAAGATAGAGAGATTGGGAATGATAGGCTGGGGAATGATTGTGCGATGGGGAATGAGTGGCTGGGGATTGATGAGAGATGGGGAATGAGAGGCTGGGGAATGATAGAGGGATGGGGAATGAGAGGCTGGGAACTGATGAGCGATGGGGAATGAGAGGCTGGGGAATGATAGAGAGATGGGGAATGAGAGGCTGGGGAAGGATAGAGAGATGGGGAATGAGAGGCTGGGGAATGATGAGAGATGGGGAATGAGAGGCTGGGGAATGATAGAGGGATGGGGAATGAGAGGCTGGGGAAATGATGAGAGATGGGGAATGAGAGGCTGGGGAATGATAGAGAGAGGGGGAATGAGAGGCTGGGGATTGATGAGTGATGGGGTATGAGAGGCTGGTGAATGATTGAGAGATGGGGAATGAGAGGCTGGGGAATGATGAGAGATGGGGAATAAGAGGCTGGGAAAGGATAGAGAGATGGGGAATGAGAGGCTGGGGAAGGATAGAGAGATGGGGAATGAGAGGCTGGGGAATGATAGAGAGATGGGGAATGAAAGGCGGGGGAATGATATAAACATGGGGAATGATGAGAGATGGGGAATGATTAGAGATGGGGAATGAGAGGCTGGGGAATGATAGAGAGATGGGGAATGAGATGCTGGGGAATGATAGAGAGATGGGGAATGAGACGTGGGGAAGGATAGAGAGATGGGGAATGAGACGTGGTGAAGGATAGAGAGATGGGGAATGAGAGGCTGGGGAATGATAGAGAGATGGGGAATGAGAGGCTGGGGAATGGTAGAGAGATGGGGAATGAGAGGCTGGGGAATGATAGAGAGATGGGGAATGAGAGGCTGGGGAATGATGAGAGATGGGGAATGAGAGGCTGGGGAATGGTAGAGAGATGGGGAATGAGAGGCTGGGGAATGATAGAGAGATGGGGAATGAGAGGCTGGGGAATGGTAGAGAGATGGGGAATGAGAGGCTGGGGAATGATAGAGAGATGGGGAATGAGAGGCTGGGGAATGATAGAGAGATGGGGAATGAGAGGCTGGGGAATGATAGAGAGATGGGGAAGGATAGAGAGATGGGGAATGAGAGGCTGGGGAATGATAGAGAGATGGGGAATGAGAGGCTGGGGAATGATAGAGAGATGGGGAATAAGAGGCTGGAGAACGATAGAGAGATGGGGAATGAGAGGCTGGGGAATGATAGGGGGATGGGGAATAAGAGGCTGGGGAATGATAGAGAGATGGGGAATGATGAGAGATGGGGAATGAGAGGCTGGGGAATGATGTGAGATGGGGAATGAGAGGCTGGGGAATGGTAGAGAGATGGGGAATGAGAGGCTGGGGAATGATAGAGAGATGGGGAATGAGAGGCTGGGGAATGATAGAGAGATGGGGAAGGATAGAGAGATGGGGAATGAGAGGCTGGGGAATGATAGAGAGATGGGGAATGAGAGGCTGGGGAATGATAGAGAGATGGGGAATAAGAGGCTGGAGAACGATAGAGAGATGGGGAATGAGAGGCTGGGGAATGATAGGGGGATGGGGAATAAGAGGCTGGGGAATGATAGAGAGATGGGGAATAAGAGGCTGGGGAATGATAGAGAGATGGGGAATGAGAGGCTGGGGAATGATAGAGAGATGGGGAATAAGAGGCTGGAGAACGATAGAGAGATGGGGAATGAGAGGCTGAGGAATGATAGGGGGATGGGGAATAAGAGGCTGGGGAATGATAGAGAGATGGGGAATGATGAGAGATGGGGAATGAGAGGCTGGGGAATGATGAGAGATGGGGAATGAGAGGCTGGGGAATGATAGAGAGATGGGGAATGATGAGAGATGGGGAATGAGAGGCTGGGGAATGATAGAGAGATGGGGAATGATGAGAGATGGGGAATGATAGAGAGATGGGGAATGAGAGGCTGGGGAATGATAGGGGGATGGGGAATTAGAGGCTGGGGAATGATAGAGAGATGGGGAATGAGAGGCTGGGGAATGATAGAGAGATGGGGAATAAGAGGCTGGAGAACGATAGAGAGATGGGGAATGAGAGGCTGGGGAATGATAGGGGGATGGGGAATAAGAGGCTGGGGAATGATAGAGAGATGGGGAATGATGAGAGATGGGGAATGAGAGGCTGGAGAACGATAGAGAGATGGGGAATGAGAGGCTGGGGAATGATAGAGAGATGGGGAATGAGAGGCTGGGGAATGATGAGAGATGGGGAATGAGAGGACTGTGTTAAGAGTTGAAAAGTGGTAGATGTAGTAATGAGTGAGGATTAAGGACCGGATTGTAAGGAGAGGGTATAAAATCTGAGTTGAAAGAGAGAAAGAGAAAAATAAATGGAAGAAAGCCGAAAGGAAAAAATAAATGCCAGAGATAAAAGGAAAGTGAAGATGACAGGACGGGAGAAAAATGGTAGATGGGCCGGAGATCCTAGAAAATGTATTAAGAAAACACAGAAGAAATCAGAAACCATTGATGGAGTTCAACAAATTAGAGAATACTGTAAAATGGCCAATCAATGAATATAGAAAAATTAATTTTATTTTCAGTTTAGTGATTGCAATATGTCAGTCTCTGGAATTTACATGTTCTATCTTTATATTTTGTACAGTACAGGGACAGATGCATCTCTGTCTTTCCCTGGTGTTGTACTGCAAGGGTATAGCCAAGGATTGACCGGGGTGGACAATGGCTTCTCCGCTTTGGCATAAGATCCACCCAGTCAGTAGCAGAAAAACAGTCGAATGAGAGGATAACTGGAGGCAGTGTTAATATTTGTATTGTTTTATGCCCACGCAGGGTTAATCCCAGGTCTCACCAAACAATCAGTCCTGGCTACACCACTGATGTACTGGTTTCTTGGAGTTTCAGTTTAATTTTTGGCTATGCATAACTGTTTTTAGTTTGTGGTAATTTATTCCCTACTTGGTGAGGTTCTTTCTTTCTTTCTATCTTTCTCTTACACTACTCACAGCCCAATATTATCCACAGTACACCCAGGAAAACAGCGATAAGCCACAAACAATTTCTAGCCATAATGAACAGATCTGTAGATATTGTAAATAATCTCCCCAGTTGAAATCCAAGTTGTATCTCCTGTTCTCTGTAAATGCATACCTGATATACCCAGATGCATAAATGTTACCTGTAAACCGCACTGATTTTAAAGAGCGCGGTATATAAAAGCAATAAAAAAAATAAAAATAAAATAAATAAAATATTCTGAATGTGTGACCAAGACCAGGTATTCCATTAGCATGGAATTCTATGTAGGAATTGGTAGTAATCTGGTTTGTTTGGTTTTCTGAATAGGTGTATGGATGTTTGGCACACCAGGACTGGAGTTGGGAACCTCTGCCGTAAAGCAGCAGCCAACAGGGGCAGACACACCCACACCCACACCCACAGGCCACCTGGAGAGGCAGGACATTGGGCCCTGCGTGCATCTCCCAATACTAGCACTTGCATACCTTAGCAATGCAACCCTACACCTGGGTATACGGTACACAGCTCTCAAACGTTTGCTATGAGTACTGGCAGATAGAAATTCCTACGTTAAAGCACAGTTTGCTGATTGAGCTCCATCATAACAATCATTCTGATGTCTGCGGTGTGTGCTACAGGTCTGGTCTCTGACAGTGTTTACCACCCTGGGGAGTGATCCCCAACAGTATTGCATACCATAGCCATGCCTGCACTGTGCCCAGGACTTGTGTGGTGGCCTGGGGTGCCCCACACCTCTATAGTTGCACAATGCTGGCATAGGTGTCAGAGTGTGTGTCTGTCTATCCAGTGTGTGGTGGCTTCCAACACCCACCACAGCCCACACTGCTAGCACTGTTGCCAGTATTGGCCCGCCGATGTGCATAATGAGGAGCAAGGTACCGTTGGAATAGCGTGGATAGGGTGGCCTGGCCCGTCTGCATCTGCACAGGGCATAGGGCAATGGCCGGACATTGTAGTGCCCGGTACCACCTGCACGGACAGGGTGGCCATAGCATGTCCTGCTGGGAGGTCACTCTCACCCTGACTGAGCAGTGACCATGGCATAGCTAGGTTCCACCATAGTACTATGTAGCATTTTTTTTCTGTGATATTGATGGGTTTCCTTTTGGGGCCCAATCACTGACTTATCTGCTTGGTGTGTATGCTGATATCCCTGTTCTGGGTACATGCATCTCCTCCAGGACCATGCACTATGGACTAGCTGGCGGACTGTCTGTGGCTGGTATGTGTCTTGCTGGAGCACGGTGCAGCGGCTGGAGGCTTACTGCTGGAGAATGTCAGATAATGGTGGGGAGCAGCTGAGCATTTCCAGACCTGCCGTCTGTCTGCTCATTGCCTGCCCTGTAGGGTGTTTGATCCCGAGTGGGACTGGGGTGATGGTCCTCTCTACTGCCACCATTGCAGGAGGATGAAGGTGGATCTGTGGGTGTGAGATCCTGTCCCCCACCCTGAGCCCTAGAGGGTGCGTTGGGTGGTGGTATGTAATCTCCCTGGTAAGCACAGCTGAATGTGGGTGTGGGGCCATGCAGTCCTCCTGTAGCCAGCCATGTGTTTATTAGCAGCTCTGGCCCACTGGTTACTTCACTGCCCATGGAGCCAGTGGTCATAGGTTCACAACCCACAGTGGGGGTTCATTGATAGGGTTGTCTTAGGCATTGTCTACGTTTACTGTATATTACTGCTGCCAGCAGAGCCACCCTCAGGGTACTGTCACCTAAGGGTAGCTCAAGAGGCGCCCTATAGGGCGTGACTTATGCGGTGCCCTATACGCAGTGGTCCCCAACCCAGTCCTATGGGGCCCACCGGCCAGTCAGGTTTTCGGGATATCCCTAATGACTATGCATGAGATATATATGCATTAGAGATATCCTGCCAACCTGACTGGTTTGTGGCCCTCCAGGGATGGATTTGGAGACCCCTGCCTTACACCTCTGTCATTTAAGATTGTGAGTGGGCAAGGTGCAGATGTCCAAGACATCAAAAAGGTTAGATAGAATTTGTCACAGTCCTCCTCACTTCTCACCACCACCAAATAATTGTCTATTAGACAACTTTTTGGTGGTGGTGAGAATCGAGGAGGAATGTGACACATTCTATATACCCTTTCGATGTCTAGGACATCTGTACCTTGCCCACTCACAATCTTAAATGACAGAGGTGTAAGGCAGGGGTCTCCAAATCCAGCCCTGGAGGGCCACAAACCAGTCAGGTTGGCAGGATATCTCTAATGCAGATATATATCTCATGCATAGTCATTAGGGATATCCCGAAAACCTGACTGGCCGGTGGGCCCCATAGGACTGGGTTGGGGACCACTGCATAGGGTGCAACTTACGTGGCGCCCTATAAGCCGCACATTACGCTGCGCCCTATGGGGCGCACATTACACTTTGCCCTTTATTATATGCATTATATGCCATTTGGAAGGAATATTTAGGCGCTCCCTATAGGGCGAGCCTTACACTTCGCCTTATATGGGGCGCCTACATATTCCTGTCAACTGGTATATAATATATACTACATAATATATAATACCATGTCAGAGCGAACGTCACTGTTGGCACATATTTCATAGGAAGGGTACACTTTTCCTGACATATGCAAACTGTAACCCGCCTGCAAACTGTGAAATAAAATAATATAGTTGGCTTTCATAGGGTTACATGGTATGCCTCAGCCAGCCTTGCTCATTAGGCACACTGGGGATTTGAACCCATGACTCTTGTACCATCAGTCTGTGTAGTAACCATTGTGCTACAGCTCTGTTTCTGATTTTGGGTGTCTGCGCGCTGTCTTATGCTTGCGCGTAGCACCACACGCGCTGTGACGATCGTTGCTGCGCCACGCGCAACCACGCGTTATCAGTTACGATGTCCCGCCCATGTCCTTTTTTGGCTTTCCTTCCACTAACGCGGCTCCTAACGCGAATTGCACTAACGCAGTTTAGTAAACATACCCCTTTATGTATTAAAAGATTATTTGCTTAAAAGATTAGGACTCTTCACCTGGAAAAGAGATGGCTGAGGGGAGATATAATAGAGATCTATAAATTAATGAATGGAGTGGAACAGGTAAACGTAGCTTGACTGTTTACCCCATCAATATGTAAAAAGAATAAGGGACATGCAATGAAGCTACAGTGTAACCCATATAAAACTAACAAAAGAAAATATTTTTTCACTCAACGCATCATCAAACTCTGGAATTTGTTACCGGAGGATGTAATAAAAGCTGTTAGAGTAGCTGGGTTTAAAAAAGGTTTAAAAAAGTTCCTGGAGGAAAGATCTATAAATCTTTATTAAAGGGGACTTGGGAAATCCACAGTTTGTCCCAATACAAGCACTGTGGAACCTGTGTCTTTTGGGGAAACTGCCAGGTACTTATGACCTAGATTGGCCTCTGTTGGAAACAGGATACTGGACTTGATGGACCTTAGTCTGACCCAGTATGGCATATCTTATGTTCTTATGTTCTTAACAAGACAAAATATATCACAACATAACTAACCAATCCCCTTTTTCACCCTTACCGGATAAAGTTCATACCCGCCATATTACTAGCAAGATGGAACTACTGTATATCAACACTCCCCCTGCTGCTGTAATCCCCAGTAGCATTGCCATTCCCCTCCGCCAACCTCGACATCTTATTAGCAAAAGCCAGCACCTTCTGGGCAAAGACCCCAATAGTCTGGGGCTTCACCTGCCCCCTCCTCTTACAAACTCCGGGCTGAGATCTCAGCCTACCGGCACATGGCCAAACCAGTTGCAACAAAATTAGCCCACACTCTAACCCTCCAGCAACATGCCCCTAAAAAGGGGTGGGTGGGAGGGAAAACTGCTTGAGCCCAATGCACTGCAAGGTCAACAGAGGAAAAGGAAGAGACGCCTTCCCCCGCAGGTAAAATACCCCTGCGCTGGTTCCTCCTCCACCACCTCTACTTCACCTATCTGGACCCAATGAAATCCCCTTTCCAGTAGCTATAAACAGGATTTCAAATCTAAACTACCCGTCTCACAGCCCTCCCTCCCCCCTTCCGCTCCCCCTGACCGCTCAAACCTCATACCGCTCAAACCACCTTCCCCAGCTCTAATGTTCCAGCCATGGAGTGAGGGGCCTGAACTAGGCACTCAGTTACTTTTGGCTGCAGGGACCCCAGCCCTGCAGCCTGGAGCAATAACTGAGATAACCCACACCCAGGTCCCCCTGCCTTATTTTCATCCCCCCCCCCTTCTTTCACTTTATAACAAATCATCACAACACTATTCTAGAAAAATACTGTTCACAGCTTTTTTCAACTCAAAACAAGTTACAAAACATCCTGTAACAAGACAAATTATGTCACAACATAAGTAACCAACCCCCCTTTCTACCCTTACCAGATAAAGTTCACACCAGATGTATTACTAGCAACCATATCCCCCCCCCCACCCCCACACACACACCACCGCTGTAGTCCCCAGCAGCATTGCAGTGCCTCACCACTGACTTAGCCATATTACTAGTAAAGGCCAGCACCTTCCGGGCAAAGATCTCAATAGGCCTGAGCTTCATATGCCCCCCCCCCCCCTTATGAACTTTGAACTGATCATCAAATCCCAGCCACTGGCACACAGCCAAACAGACTCCTGATAACCCAAATGGCTTGGGTAACTGTCACCAATGCAGGTCAAGTGAAGTCTGCCCCTGCGCCACCCCCCATACGAGTCAAAGCTGCGACCAGGGATGGATATCCCGCATTGTGCATTCCAAGGTCTCCTACCAATCATTCAACAATAAATTCTGCCTTATTGGAGACAGATGAGCCCATTCTGAACCATAAAAGCTGGAACATTCCACCTCCACCCATGGGTGCTGAATCTGATAATCCCCATTTTCAATCAGCCTCCGCCCAATCTGTAGGTTCATCTTTGTTAAACCCCGTGACCATCTCCTCTGCTTCTTGCAAGAAGGCCTTGGCATGATGTCCAACTAACAAAGCACAATGCCTGGAAATGACACTAGGACAATCTTGAAGCCCCTTTTCACTGCCCTGTTCAACTGCTTACACATCCAAAAGGACAACTCTTTCCCCCCCAAATAAACCACAATCCCCACCAGCTGACTCTGAAAACTGGTGTAGTGTTGCAACACAAGAATGAACTGACTCTAGCACATACCATGCTCATCAAGCCAGATCAAAGAGGCCCGCACCGAGGTCAATCCCTGGTGAGGACCGAGAAGCCATGAAGCAACTCGACGTCCAGCCCAGAATACAAAGGAGTTCTCCACCAACCACCAATGCTGGGCACACCAACTGGAATCTGCCAAAGAAAACAGTGTTAGTAAGCATGCCACAAATCTCCCCACACCCTTACAAATGAATATATCTGGCAAAGGTACCAGACCACCATTTGCCAATCCACTGGATCACCAGGTCATCCAAGCCCTCAGCAGCAACGCTAGTTTCTGCTCCAATATGGAAAGAATAAGCAGCAAACTGATGTGCCTCACAACCCATGTGTCTCAGGGTCTTCCGCAACACAGCTGTGAACTGGAAAAGGATCAAAGACTTAGAGTTAGCATGTACAAACAAAAGGCCCCCAATTGCCAGCCACAAGGCCAAGCAACTCTGGAAATTCTAAACAGAACAAGTGACTGAACCCTCCAACCTCAGGGACACAAAAAGCAAGAGGTTGGTGGTCACATGTGCTTTATTAATAAAGAAACGCCCCAACGTTATATTCAGCAGTATAAGCTGGTCTAGCTATAGCTCAATCACAATAGGATTGATTCATTTCTACACAATTGTTTTCTTCTGTGCGCTCCATCATTTTAATGATATTTATAACCTTCTCAGCCCCCTGATGAAGGCGTTGCCTAAACGCGTTGGGGCGTTTCTTTATTAATAAAGTGCATGTGACCACCATACCGCTTGCTTTTTGTGTACCTGAGGTTATCTGCAAGTAGGTGCTCTTTTGTTTGGTTTTCTATTGAACCCTCCAACCCCTTCAGGACCACCCAAAGTCCCTTGCCCAAATCGGTCTTGGACATGGGAATCAAAATCCTCAACTGGGTGCTGACCACTTGGACATGCTCCAACAACATGCTGGCACCAGATCAAGCTCAAGCAAAGTCTGCCACCAGCTCACCAATCCTGAATGCCCCAAAAAAGGTAAGACAGAATATTGCATTAAAAAGGGCAACCTCAAATCCAGTTACCACCACTGCTCACAGCCCCTCACATAGCCAGACCAAAAGGTCATGAAAGATTGGCCACCTGGAGCCACGTGGTGTCAGAAAGGCCCATTCCTATCCCACCAACAGTCACCATACCAAAACCCCATTGTTGGGTTTCCCCAACCCACTGCCTTTGCAAAAAAGGCAAACCCAGCCATGTGAGAATGAAAAGCTGCCTTGGAAAGACCACTACTCTTAGCCATCACTATATACTGACCCAGTAACTCCTCAGCAACTCTACCCCGCCAACCTTTGATGCCCAAAAATTCCGCAACTATGCGAAAACCCCTCAAGTATGAAGCCCAAATGGCAGGAGAGAAAGACCTTTGCAGGAGAGCCATTATCCCTGGAGACCAAGTTGCCATAGATGAACCGGAACTTCCGCACCCTCCTCTTCTGCTCCAGGTGCCAATGTCTGAAAAAGGGGCCACTTAAAGTGGGAGAGAGAGTCTACAATACGACATAATCTGGTACATGTTGCACCCTTGCAATCACATTCAAACTCAAACAGGCAAACACGAAGGCACACATCAAGGCCGCCACCCGCAGACAACAAGGGGTATGGCAGTTAATTACCTCAACCACCACCACATTATCACACCAAAGAGGACATAATGGTCATGAAGGTGGTTAGTTCAAATCTCCAATGCCACTACAATAGGGAAAATCTCTAAGAAGGTGATATTGCGAGTCATGCCCAAAGCATGCCAAGAACTCGGCAATGACACCGCACACCAGGTTCCTTGAAAATACACACCAAACCCCAAACCCCCAGCTGCATCAGAAAAGAGCTGAAGTCAATGTTGGAAACCTCATCCAGCTGCAGGACCGAAGTTCCATTAAATTTAGCCAAGAAGAAATCCCATTTTCTAAAGTCCACCCTGATGTAATGAGAAGGCCTGGTAATCCCAGACATTGCATGCGTCAAATACCTGGAAAACGTACGGCCCATCGGGATAATCCTACATGTGAAATTCAATGACACATCTAGAGCCTGCAGCTCTTTCAGTATGACCTTGCTGGCAGACCCCACAGAAGCAACCAAAGCCCACAGCTTAGCAACCTTATCCACTAGTAACCTTGTCACCATAGCAAAAGTATCCAGCTCAATACCAAAAAAGGTTAGTTTCATCACCAGGCCCTCAGTTTTATCTGATGCCAAAGGAATGCCAAATTCCCAAGCTAAGGATATAAAACATTCCAGCAGAAAATCACAAGAAAAGGAACAGCAGAGCCGGGAACCACAGTTGGCACCCAATGAGCCACAGGCACGGCCGGCCAATCTGTCCAGGATATGCAAGAGGAATCCAACCCCCGAGCCACCCATATGTAGGCGGCCTGGTGTCCAGGAGAGACATGTTGCAACCACCCATCCCCCACCACCCTTCCTGCCCCCCTTCCCCTTGTGCCCAAGGCATTCCCCAACCATGCAAAAGCAACCATCAGAGAGCCCCAGCTGACCTGCAAAAGGACTGCCCTGGGACACCTCAATTCCACCTCAACTGTCCCTTCACCATAGCCCAGAGTGCCAGCACCCCCCAAGTCCCCCAACAACCCAGACCCCTCACTAGGAAGGTGAGGAACCACATGGAATTGCCCACAATCCAGGTCTTCCGCAGTTGCCCTGGTTGCGGGGACCAGAGAACAGAGAGGAGGGAGGGACCTGCATTTCCTGATTCACCCACAAGCCTGCTCCATTCCCCAAACTCCCCTCACGCACACAGGAAGCATGGCCAGAACGCCACCTTACATTCATCCCAAGTAGCTCACCAGACAAGCCTCCAGGTTCCACACAGCATTGAGGGCCAGACCCCCCAATCGGGCCTGAAAGTGAAGAGGGACCAATGCCTTCACCCAGGCCTAGCAACATGACATCCAGCATTGTCCAGCAGCTCTGCTCGTCCCTCTACCATGGGCAGACCACACCTGGGATTTCCCGTGGCCCCACACAGGCTGTGGAAATACTGAAAATGGTGCAACAATGCTGGTAGGCACTGAAACCAATGGCTCACTTGACCCCATCGGCCCACCACTACTCCTCGTAATTGGGGCCACTAACCTGCCAGCCACAAGCCCAGCAGCCGCCACAGCTCCAGCATGCCCTGAGTCACCCACCACAGCACTCACCAAAGCCATGGAGGCAGGAACCACTGGCACTGCAATGGCCCCTGCTGACTTAGATTGGCGCTTGGGTGGCATCGGTAAGAGAAACAATGCTGAAGAAAAAAATAACTAAAAGAATTAAAGGATTAAGTCACCAGCAACAAAAAATGCCAAAACCACTCAAGCCCAACACACCACCAGGCCAACAGGTGAAAAGGAGGAGATGCTGGCCCCTGCAGGTAAAATATCCCTGCTCCGGTCCCCCCCCCCCCCCCAACCCCACCCGCCATATCAACCAACAGGACCCAATGAAATCCTCTTTCTAGTAGCTGGAAATGGGATTTCAAATCTAAACTACCCTCTCACAACCCCCCTTCCCCCTTCCTACAAGCCAACTGCTCAAACTTTCTACCCCCCCCCCCCCCCAAACCTTCCTCGGCTCTAAAGTTCCAGCCACAGGGCGAGGGGCCCTGAACCAGGCAACCGGTTACTCGTGGCCACAGGACCCAAGCCCCGCGGCCTGGAGCAATTCTAGGGAATATTGCAATACTTATGGTGCTGCTTTTTTCTGAGTAGGCTCCCAGTTCTGGAAGTTGATGCTGTTACGGTGTGATAGACTTTTTTCAATATGTCCTAAGTAATTTTTGTAAGGTTTTGTATAACTTCACAATATGCCCAGTACTGGTGAGGGTTTATAATCGCTTTCACTGAAATGAGAACAGAATCAGAAATTACTTTTGGTATGTTGAGCTCTGTGAGGAATGTCCTAGTATTGCTCTACACCCATTATTGGAAGAGGAGTTTCTTTGGATGTAGAAAATATGTCCAAGAAATAAAAGCGAGAAGCTCAGTACAATTTAACACACCAGAATAAAATTAGTTAGAATAATTTTATTTTGGTGTTATAAACTGTCCCATGGTTCTTTTTGCTTTTGTTCCTTTGATGTGTGACCACATTGTATCTCCTTTATCTTTTGCAGAATATATATTTACATTTAATACCATAGCTGCAAAGTGTCAGGAGTCAATATGTTTTGTGTTTAATTCCAAGGCTACATTCCAAGGAGGGAGGAGTGGTCTAGTGGTTAGGACAAGGTACCTCAGGCCAGAGGGCTGGGGGTTCAAGTCCCACCTGGGGACAGCAATCTCAGACTGGAGGGACTGGGATTCCTAGTCCTATAAGCCCTCCTTGTGGTCTTGGGTAAGCCACTTAACCCTCCATTGCCCATGTTCCCTGTAAGTATTAGTGTATGTGTCTCATATCCCCTCATGTAAATGTATCCCCCAATTGACTGCTTTGGCCTGGTGAAAAGCTGGAGATAAATATATAATTAAACTGCTACCATTTTTGCTGCATATGTGAACATCATTGCAAAGTTGTTGGGTTTTTTAAAAAAATTATGTAGGCTGGTAATATGTTTATTCTTGGGGCAACCACCTAACTGGTGTTCTGAATGAGGCGACCCCCTATTTCTCTACTAGCGCTCTGAGGATGCCCCTCCATTTTGGCTGCTGGGGTGAGGGGCACAAGCTCATCTCTTGCCTCAGGCAGCAGATTGGCTTGAGCTACCCCTGGGCACATAGCTGGTTTGTGCAGCTAAATATCTTTAATGCCAATAGATGCCCCAATGCTAACTGCTTAGCATAGGGGTGTTCTGAGGGAGTTCTGGGGGGGGGGGGAATATTCAGCCATTAACTGGTTAACTTAAACAAACCAAGCTTTGGGGAAACAAAATCAGTGTTAACCTTAGCCAGTCTAGCTAAGCGAGCAGCAGCTGAATATTGTCAGTGCCAGTCAGTCACACCAGACGTTCAGTGCTAGTGGGTGGATATGACCCGGGCATTGAATATCTAGGTCAGAATGAAAGTGGCGACGGCCACCCGCTTGAAGTGTGATGGCCTGCTGTTGCTGAATAGTGATCCCTGTAAGTATAGAGGGGGGTCTTTTAAAAGTGCTATTTGCAATTTGGATGTCTGCAAATGGACATGCAGATGTCTAAATCACAGAGACGTCCCCAGAGTCATTTTTGAAGCTGGATCTGTGGAAGTCACTAGAGTGAGGACATCCAAGTCTGAAAGGGGACATGGTGTTGGCATGGCTGGGATGTTCCAAAGAATCTGAACATTTTCACCTGATCTCAGAAACACTCTGGATGTCCCAAATTTCATCTAACTTTAAACCTGCTGCAGGCACAAACAGGCATCTGCAAAGTTCTTGTTTTGTCAGGCAGACATCGGGAAGGTGTGGAAAAGGAGCAACGCTAATATCCCCTGCATTTTACATTATGTCAGTGAATACCGACAGGCAACGGGGGCCCATGTTTTCACTTTGCTATGCCACTGGATGTCCCCTTATGCTAGCTTGCCTGAGATAGACGGTCCCGACCCAGGCATCCCTACTAGGTACATCTATGTGTCTGCCGGCGGGCATGCCCAGGTCAGAGATGTCTATATTCCTGGAGATATAGACATCTCTGGTGTTTTTCTACACATTCTGCCCTGGACGTCCCCAGTTTAACTTAGACATCCTTTCTCAAATCCCCCTCAAAATGTGATAAAAACCTAAATAACCTTACAGTCATATTGCCCTTTCATTTTTTGACATGAGAGCAACAAAAACATAAAGCCAAGCATGGAGTCAAAGAGGCACCATAGCGGACAACATTTGCCTTGAAGATGGCACTTGATAACAATGATGGCGACAATAAATCCCTGCACTTTGGCTCAACATAAAATTAATTATAAGACTCATATACTATTTCATGTAGATAGGCACTCAGTGTATAATAACAATAAATACTATAAGCAACTTTAAGAGATCCAGGGTTTTATAGACAGCAACGATTTGGTATCTTTTCAAGGAAATGGAATTTTTGAGTGCTGGTTTAAATTATTGGGCCACCAGCCCTTCCCTTATGAGTACAAATGCTTGTACAAATCTATAAAAGCCTTCAAATGATGCAATTTATCTGACTGATGACCTAATATACAGCATGAAATTGGTGTTATTGCTTCAGTAATCATTAAAGCAGAGATAAAAATTGATACTGTTATGGTTTCATAGCTGTGCCACCTCCATGGGCTCCGGTTCAGATGTCAGTGAAATGTTGTGTAGGAAGACACTCGCTGGCCCCAGTTTTAGTGCAATGAGGTTTATTACCTGCTTCATTTTGATGAGTCCAACTCTCAGCCTTTGTCAGACATGCATCCTCTGACCCAACCCCCCTCCAAAAATGAAATCAGGTTTGTCTTTTACTAAAGGGTGTGTTGTGGCACAACATGAAGGTACTCTGGGACACATACCGACTGCTAGCGTGGGGACATGACGTGGGCCGATTTCCACACTGTGAATCACACATTGGGGTGGCAAGGGGGCAGGTTAGGGGTGGAGAGTGGGTGCAGTGAGCACTGTGCAGTTAGCATGGGGGCAAACACCAGGCACTAACTGAAATTAATGCAGGTTTATTTGATGCCACCTCAATAACTAGAATTAAATGCACCCACGCTATTTGTATGCTGTGTTGGGGTACAGGGCTCTGCATTAACTGCTGGGAACATGCTTTTCATGCCCTGCAACATAATGGTGTTGCACCTAACACGCCATGGTTTTGGCGGATAGCGCCCTTTAGTAAAAGGGCCTCTTAGCTGAGATCTATGCACATAATATAATGAGTCTCATGGGTATATTGGTAGAATCCATATACATGGATTTTTAGGCACCTAAAATAGGTGCATACCTTCAGAACATACATAGTAGTTTTAGCTATTACAGGACAATTGTTAAAGCCATTTTGGTGTATAAAGCAGTGCTTTGCATGCAGCGGTAAGTATTTATAAAATAGTGTGTTCGATATCTGCGTAGGAGATTATTTTACAGTCATCCCAACATGACACACATCCCACACGTTAAATTACAAACAGGCGTAAAAGAACCTGCTTTCACATCAAGGTGCATACTTTGTAGACAGGCACAGCTGGGGGCAGGTCTGAGCAAAGCATAGAGGGAGTTCACTTGCATAAGCATAAATTATAAATTACCTTAAACTATACGTACACGTGCATTTAAAAGCAGGTTTTACAAAGGGTGTTCAAGCGCAATCTTGGATGTCAACGTCAAAACGTCTGAAGCAAAAACAGGCAAGGGCAAGTTTCGACATGATTTCAGATGTCATGATATGGACAATGATGGAGACGTTTACATAGATGATCCCGGAATAATAGCTCAGGACATAGATGTCTGACAGCATAATGGTTAACGTAGTGGGTTAGGAGCAGGGTGGTCAAGATTCAAATCCTACTATGAGCCTTCGTAATCTTAGCTTAGTCACTTAATTCTCCATTTTCTCTACATCCTTTGGATGTTTTGCGGCCACAACAAGCACTTCCTGATGCCGGTCCGTTCC